>JAQSVH010176236.1:0-20759 GCA_029448705.1 Adansonia digitata
TTTTTCAAATTTTGACACTCCTTGTCCCTCATATGCTCTGCCAGCAGTACAATCAATCCGAATTTGAAAATTTATTCTCCTAAGAAAGTTTCTTCTTAGGGTAGTGGGAATATTTTTACGATGACCCTCATCGAGTCACCTTTCTAACGGTGTCTTGTCCACCTTCTAAATCCTTCAAACCAATTTAGAATAAATTTGGGAAGCAAGATAGCATGATGCTGTCCCCTGTTTTTGATTCTGGTCAAAATTGAGTTATTTTCCCAAATTTTGTTTCGATCAGACTCAAGAACATACCTTAGCCTCCCACAAGCTTGTATCAAGGCATAAACATATTTTATATCCTTATCATCCTCATTCACAATAAATCGTTTTGCCAAAAATTGTCGAATGCTCACCTATTTTCTAAGTCATGAAGTTATGTCATCCGTGGGGATACTCCAACCCTATCCTTCCAAGGGGATACTCCAATCTCATTTTTCAAAATTGTCAATATTTGAAAATCTTTCTATGTCAAAATGATTTCTCATCCATGGGGATACTCCAACCCCAACCTTTTGAAGGGATACTCCAACCCCACTTCTTAAAATTGTCAAGATTTAAAATTCTTCCTTTGTTAAAAAGTCTATTTTCCATTCACAGTGATATTCCAACCCCATCTTTCTGAGGAAATACTTTAACCCTATCTTTCAACTACAAATTAATCATTCTTTTTTTTTCTCGAATTTCCATGAATATGTCAAACAAACCTTGTTTAATCAAGTAACCTAGATACATCTCAAAAATTATCGATTCGGTTATTCCTAGATAATCGATGCCAATAGCGAGATAAATTCCAATAGTCCACCCATTTTCTTTATCATTGCATTGAATAATCCATGTTAGGTTACTTCATTCATTGTCTTACTAACATGATTTCTTTGTGATGATTATGTGCATTCATATTTTCAAAACGTTTTCAAGTACCTCATCGAGCGTAACCAACTCCCAAACCTAAATGATGAATTTTTGCATTATGTAGACCACGAGATCGATGTTTTGAGTTTCGTAACTCCAAACATAGGTTTCAATTGGCATCCGATCATGCCTAGCCTAAAATGATCTGTGGCGACTCCAAGCATTAGCCATTTCATGATGGTCATCCGAGATCAATAAGATGAGTGATTCATCTTATGGTCCCCCTTGCTATATCATAAGTCAAGAATTTGTACATTCTCGTTCTCATCACATCGTGAGAGAAAAATCTCGATCAAGAAGACATTTTCTAAGTCATGAAAATATTTTAAGTCGTAGCACCCATAGATCCATGAGGATCCACAAACACCATGTCAGAAGGTAGTGAAACCCATACACTACCAAATCTAAGATACAACAAGGAACGAGTATTGAACAAGCTCGTCTTCTAGCCCTTGAATGCAAGAACGAAGAACTTTATACACACATAGATTAGTTTATGTGTATGGTGGAAAAATTGGTCATAAATAAACCATAATGTAATCAATCGCATTGATGAAGGGTTGATCATGATGAGGGTGTTGAGTATGACAATCCAGGCATAGAAGATGAACCTAGAAAACACTAAGGTAATGCTAGCAACCAAGAACCTCTGATAATATCAAGATGAAGATTCCACATTTCCATGGAGCAAGCTCTTCTGAAGAGTACTTGAGTGGGTACAATGTGTTGAAAAAGTTTTTGAGTGTCAAGAATACACCAAGGCCAAAAGGGTAAAACTTGCAGCTTTAGAGTTAATCAATGATGCTAATTTGTGGTGGGAGAATGTGAAGGCACAAAAAAGGTATGAAGGAGACCAGTCTCAATATAGTGGCTTATGAAGAGGCTTATGGAAAAAAAGTTTATACCTTAATACTATAAGCAAGAGTTATTCCTCAAGTTTTAAATTTTGCAACAAAGAGCCTACTATGTTGAAGAATATGTGAAAGAGTTTGAGATGTTAACAATGTAGTGTGATCTACAAGTGGCTTAAGAACAAACCATTGCAAGATTCATTAGTGGGTTACAGAAGAAGATTGTAAATTCAAGAGTTACAACCACATCCCTTATCAGAGATACGATTACATTGGCTGTGAATATTGAAAGGTAGTGCAAAATAGGCATATCTAAGGTAAGTAAACCTTACACTTCTCATCTTTTTCATATTATATCTCCAAAATAGTCATAAAACTTGAAAAAAAAAGAATTCTGCTAAGGTGACTACGATTAAAAAAGGGAAAAATAAAGTAAAAAATTCCCAACCTTTAACTAGAAGTTTTGACATCAAGTGTTTTAAATGCCTCAAGCTTGGACACATAGCTTTTCAATGTCCTAACAAGAAGGTAATGATCATCCATGAATCAGTTAAAGAAGTTATTAATGAAGATAAGTTAAATTTAGAAGTAGAAGTGGAAGAAGAGTAAGTTACACCTTTTGAGGGAGGAGAATTACTTATTATTCATACTAATTTAACCATACAATCAAAGAAAGAGGAGGAATAGTGGGATAATTTCTTTCATACCCCTTGCAACATTAATGGCAATGTGTTTGGATTAATCATTAATGGAGGAAGTTGCATTAACGTAGCCTTGACTGTAAGCATCCATGTCTTTATCATTTGAATGGCTAAACAACAAGGGAAACCTAAAGGTTACAGAACAAATGGAGGTGTTATTTAACATAGGATGGTACCAAAATGAAGTAACATGTGATATGGTAGCAACGAGTGCTAGCCACGTGCTTCTTGGAAGACCTTGGCAGTTTAACTGAGAATTTGTGCATCATAGGCTTGCAAACGCATATGCTATTTGTAAGGATGGTAAATGTATGCTATTAACACCTTTCAGTCCTTCCCAAGTAATACAAGACCAATTGGCAATCAGTAAAGTAATGAAGGAAAACTTATTTTCCAACAAGGGGAGAGGTAAAACATGTTTTAATATCTAATAAAATTGCTTACTTGTTGATAGTTAAGGAGATTTTAGGAGAAGGTGGAGTTGTCCATTTGAAATTGGATAAAATATTGAAATAATTTTTGGATGTTTTCCCTAAGAACTTCCAAAAGAGTTACCATTGAGCCATGCTATAAAGCATCAAATTGATATATAACTTGGTTTGACCTTGCCTGATATACCGGTGTATCGATGTAACCCAAAAAAAGCTAAGGAGCTTTAATGGTAAGTAATGGAATTGATGGAAAAGGGTTTTCTTAAAAAGTCCAAGTTTGTATGTAGTACAAGCTCTTTTGGTGCCCAAAAAGGATGGATTGATGCGTGTGTATGTAGATAGCCAAGCTATTAACAAGATTATAGTCAAATACCGCTATCCTATCCCACGGCTTGATGACATGTTGGATGAGTTGCATGGTTTCTTTATCTTTTCGAAGATTGATCTCATGAGTGGATACCATCATATTAAAATAAAGGAAAGTGACGAATGGAAGACAACCTTCAAGACTAAGTTTAGGTAGTATGAATGGACAGTCATGCCCTTTGGCTTATCCAATGCTCCTAGCACATTTATGCGGCCAATGAACCATGTTTTATGAAAATTCATTGGTCATTTTATTGTTGTTTATTTTGATGGCATACTTGTCTAGAGTAGGAGCTTTGATTAACATATAGAGCATCTTATAAAGGTGTTTGAAATGCTTAGAAAAGAGAAGCTATTTGCCAACCTTAAGAAATACACCTTTTGCAAGGATGGTTAATTTTTCTTGGCTATGTCATTTCCTAAAATAGACTCGAGATTGATGAAAAAAAGGTTAAAGCTATCGAGGAGTAGCCAATTCCCACTAATGTTGCTAAAGTCCAGAGTTTTCATGGCTTGGCATCCTTCTATAGACGCTTTGTGAAGAACTTCATACCATTCTAGCTTTTTTGACCAAGTGCATCAAGAAAGAAATGGAATTTAAGTGGACTAAGGTAGCACAGCGAAGTTTTGACTTGATTAAGGAAAAGTTAAGATTGCTCCCATACTACCATTACTTGATTTCTCTAAGACCTTTGAAGTAGAGTGTGATGCATTGAGAATTAGATCGGAGCTACTCTTAAGCAAAATGGGCATCCCATTGCCTATTTTAGCGACAAGTTGAGTGGTTCTCCTTTTAACTACTTAACCTATTATAAAGAGTTCTATGCATTGATTCGGGCATTGTGATAACTCTATAAAATAGAGTTATTTAGTTTCATTATTCATATTAAATTAGCTAAGTATTAGAGATTTTTATAAATTTTAGTTAGAGTAGTATTATTTTATTTAAATTTTATTTATTTTTAGTAGTTTTTAATTTAGAATTATTTACTTTCCTTATATTTTAATTGCTTACTTATTTAAATATTTTTTATATTTTTGCAGGTCAAATCCCAAAGGGTTTCCAAAAGTGCAATAACTTAATCAACAAGTAAAGTGAACTTAATCAAGGAAAGTGATTAAGTTTGGCAAATTCGAAAAACAATATTTTCAAGCTACTTGGAGACCAAGTTTGTACATTTAGAGTTTTACCTTTAAATAGGAATCTTAGGACTAGACTTGAGACAGAATAATAGAGATAATCTTAAATATTCTATAATTTTATTTTTCTAGTTCTTGGAAGAAGAGAGAAGCTACCAAAATATTCAAGAAGCTAGAGAGATTTTGGAGAAGCTTGAAGATCAAAGATCCGGCCAATCTTAGTTTTCTTTTTCTCTTTATTATTTTTATCTTTCTTGTATTATTTATGATGGTGAAACTCATTGGTTTTATATTTTATATATTTATTATGAACTAGATTTATTTTACTAAGATTACAATGGAACTCAATATGTAATTTGAATTATTTTATTTTATTTTCTTGATTTAATGAGAGTTGAGTTATTTGTTCAATCTTGTTTTTAATGCTTTTAATTGCTTGATCACCAATTAGATTGATTTAGTAACCTTAATGAACTTGGGAAAGGAAATTTTTTGTTTAGACCTAGATTGAATAGCACATGTTTCATATTAATTTATTAGGATTAATTAATCTGCATGTTAGATAAAAATATACGAGCATGCCATATGTAACCAAATTAGAGTCAAAGCTTAATGAGTTTCTTTTAATTCAGCTTGCATAGGAATATAGTAAATTAATTAAGAGACGTATTTTTGTAAGACCATCGAAAGATACTTACAAATAAATTAGAACTCTAGGTTAACAACTCATTATTATTAGTCAAGTTAAGAGAATAAGATTTTATTCAAATATTTATTCAAATAAAGTGTTAAGAAAAATTGTAATCCTAGGCATCTATTATTTATTATTTGCTTTATTATTATTATTAATCATTTGTTTGAATAACATAAAGTTATTTTAATTTTAGTACTTAACAAATTTAGTATCAATTTCTCATGGGATCGACACTCTATTTTATCACTATATTACTTGTTGCGATACATGCATTTGCGTGGTTAATTCTGACAATAAGTTTTTGGCATTGTTGTCAGGGAATTGCTTTACTATTTTTGTTAATATTAATGTAAAGCAATCCTAGTCTTAATTCAAACTTTAATTTATCTATTTTTTTTATTTTAGGTAATCTAAAAAGATGGCATTCTGTAATTATCAATGGTCATATGAGGAACTTAAACAAAGGAAAGCACTAAATGCCATATCTGCACAATTGGCCATAATTTCTGAAAAATTGAACAATTTGAATGTGCTATCCAAACACCATTCATAAACTTGCGAATTATGTGGGGGAGCACATTGTAGTGATTGTTGTCCAATTTATGCTAAACCCATTCAATATGTTGGAAACTACAATATGCAACAGGATCATTATTATTCTGACAATTATCATTCGAATTGGGGTGATCATCCAAATTTTGCTTGGTGTAACACTCAAGGGCTTTCATATACAGTCGATCCAAACTTTCATCACGGTTTTCCATAGCAAACTCAAAGTCCTTTCCTAGAAGAAAAATCATTAGTTTAAGAGATGCTTACGCAATATATGGCAAAAGCTAAAAGTAAAGACGCTATCATTCAGAGTCTAGCAGTATCTTTGAGGAACCTTGAGACATAAGTAGGCCAACTTGCTGATACCATCTGCAATTATCCTCAAGAAACTTTACCATGTGATACTGAGACAAATTTGATGATGGGTAAAGAGATTAAAGGGGATGACAGACAACCAAAATTAATAATCAAGCATGAGAATAAAATTTTGGTTGATAAACATGATGAAGAGGTTCAAGAAAAGAGAATACAATCCAGCCTACCATCATCCTTCCCAAAAGAATATAATGAATATTGCGTAATTAATGTGGTGGAGAGTGCATCCGATGAAGTGTTCATAAAGATTTATTCCACTGACACATTCGAGGCATCTTTAATTTTAACTTCCAAGTAGGATAACATTGACTTTATCAAGTGTTCGAAGTTATTGGAGGCACAACCATATTCCATTAATTTCATTCTTTTGTTCGAACCATTAGGATTTTCAACTAATGCTACATCATCTATAAAGCCTTTTACCTAAAAACCACCTTCATTAGAACATAAGCCCTTGCCAATGCATCTAAGAAACTACAAAAAGGCATTAGGATGGTCAATTACCGACATAAAATGGCCTAAGAAATTTAAGGTGCAAGGGCAACATTTTAAACATCTTTGGGCAGGCAAATTTGGCTATTAAAGGTTGTACAGCAGTTTAACCTACCTAAAATAACATTGAAGATAGTCAAGCCAATGACTATAAATCAAACGCTTCTTGAGAGGCAACCTAAGCTTCTTAAACTTTTCTTGATTTAATTTATTTAGTTTTTTTCTCATACTTAACTTTTTCATTTTTTTGGAGGTGTTAAAAAAAAGTTGGCGTTGCAGCTCCAGAATTTGGCACCGCAGTGCCAAGCTGCATCGTAGGCTGGTGTTGCAGTGCTGGAATAGTGGCACTACAATACCAAAAAAAAATTTTCTTGAATGTTGGTGCTGCAGCGCTAGCAGCCCTCCCATTTCTCCTTTTCATATTTTTTTTCATATTTTTAATCCCCTATTTTACTTAGTCGCTTGCACTGACATGATAAGTTTTTACATTTTTTATTTTTAATTTTCTATAAAATTAAAAGAAATTAGGATCATTAGATTTTTTTTTTAGGATTATTTCTAATAAGTTTGTTTTATTTGGTTTTCTTTTAGAGTTTCCCACTAACTTTGACCAAGCATGATAATTCAAAGAGTACAATTAAAGCTTCATCCGAGTTTTCTTCATTAAGAAAGGGGAGTTTCTTTTTTTTTTCTCTTTTTATTCATAAACATTGAGGACAATATTTGTTTTAAGTTTGAGGGTGAGGTTACTATTTTATTATGGTCAAAGTTGTTTAGGTTAGTTAATTCTTGCATAATTTGTTTCTTTGTTTTTGCATAAATTTTGTTGCTCTTTTTTTTCATTATTTTTTTTAAATCTAATATGATAAGATGTTATGTGCCTAATATGATGAGATCTTTATCCAATGATGAGAACTTAGTTATTGATTTATCTTGATTCTTAGGAAAATATAAGCATGATTTAATTTTATGATTAGATTCTTTTATTTTTCTCACTATTAGGATGTGATTTTCAAAAAAATTCTAAGCACATAATCTCTTGCATTGATTTGTATTACTTATTATATATTGTTTATGTTAATGTAAATATCAGTTATATCTAGAGGCCTAGAATTTGTTTGATTCTCTCTGGAGGCAAAATCCTAGGCAACACTAAGTTGAAAAGATGATTTAGGCCATTTTTGGATCATTTGAGCCTTTCTAAGCCTACCTTTATATATTTATCCTTATTTACCCTATTTGAGCTTAATTGATATATCTTTTTCTTTTAATTGCCAATTATATTTAGCCGAGCCTAATAAGAAAAACCATGATCAACCTTTACTACATAGGCATGAGCATGAAATTGTTTCAAAAAGCATAATGAGCCATGTTTAAATTGTATTGTATTGGTAAAGCATTAAAGAAGAAAAAAAGAAAAAAAAACACAAAAGTGTGTGTATGAATAAAATGGCATGAGAAAGAAAATGTCATATGTGAAAAAATTGAAAAAAAATAGAGGGGTATGTGCTTTAAACTTGTTGTGAAAGGCTCGATAAAAGATTTGAAACAATGAAGAATGTCTATGGGTGAATTAATCAAAATATATCATTTATCTTACCTTTAACCTAGGCTTACATTACAAGCTTAATAAAGTCCTACATGATCTTTGATAAGGTGTTGTTCTACATTAGTGAAGAGAGAGATGAAAAGTAAACATATGAGAATCTAGTATTAATTCATGATTTGCATTGGTATAAGTTTAATCAGTTTGCATGCAAAAATTTGTAAAGAGATCATTTGTACACACACTGGAAATCCATTCGAAGCATTAAGATTTATGATTGAATTGAAACTTGAATTTGAATTATGTTTATATCTACCTTTAATTGAGATATTGAGATGACTTTTGAGGAAAAATTTGTAAAGAGATTATTTATACACACACTAGAAATCCGTTTGAAGCATTGAGATTTATGATTGAATTGAAGCATAAAATTGAATTATGTTTATATCTACCTTGAATAGAGATATTGAGATGACTTTTGAGGAAAAATTAAGGCAATCATTATTTAAGTGCATTCATCTTAATTCATATTTCATTGTATTTTGTTTCATTTAGTTGGTTTTGTTTCTTTCTTTTGTTTTGTTTTGCTCGAGGACTAGCAAAATCTTAAGTGTGGGGGGTGTGATAACTCTATAAAATAGAGTTATTTAGTCTTATTATTCATATTAAATTAGCTAAGTCTTAGAGATTTTTATTTAAGTTTTATTTATAGTAGTATTATTTGATTTTAAATTTTATTTATTTTTAGCAATTTTTAATTTAGCATTATTTACTTTCCTTATATTTTAATCGCTTAGTTATTTATATATTTTTCATATTTTTGTAGGTCAAATCCTAAAGGAGTTTACAAAAATGCAATAAATTAATCAACAAGTAATGTGGACACAATCAAGGAAAGTGATTAAGTTTGGCAAATTCCAAAAATAATATTTTCAAGCTACTTGGAGACCAAGTTTGTACTTTTAGGGTTTTGCCTATAAATAAGAATCTTAGGACTAGACTTAGAGATAGAATAACAGAGATAATCCTAAATATTCTATAGTTTTATTTTTCTAGTTCTTGGAAAATGAGAGAAGCCATCATAAAATTCAAGAAGCTAAAGAGATTTTGGAAAAGCTTGAAGATCAAAAATCCGGCCAATCTTAGTTTTCTTTTTCTCTTTGTTATTGTTATTTTTCTTGTATTATTTATAATGGTGAAACTCCTTAGTTTTATATTTTATGTATTTATTATGAACTAGATTTATTTTTCAAGGATTACAATGGAACTCAATATGTAATTTGAATTATTTTATTTTATTTTCTTGATTTAATAATAATTAAGTTATTTGTTTAATCTTGTTTTTAATGCTTCTAATTGCTTGATCACTAATTAGATTGATTTGGTAACCTTAATGAACTTGAAAAAGGGAATTTTGTGTTTAGACCTAGACTGAATGACATATGTTTCATAATCATTTATTAGGATGAATTGATCTACATGTTAGATAGGAATGTACGAGCATGCCATAAGTAACCAAATTAGAGTCTAAGCTTAATGTGTTCTATTAATTCAATTTGCATAGGAATATAGTAAATTGATTAAGAGAGATATTTTTATAAGACCTTTGAAAAATTATTATAAATAAATTAGAGCTCAAGGTTAACATCTCATTATTATTAGTCAAGTTAAGAGAATACGGTTTTATTTAAATAAAGTGTTAAAGAAAATTATAATCCTAGGCTTCTATTATTTATTATCTACTTTATTATTATTATTATTACTATTTTTAATCATTTGTTTGAATAAGATTAAGTTGTTATAATTTTAGTACTTAACAAATTTAGTATCAATTTCTCGTGGGATCGACACTTTATTTTATCACTATATTGCTTGTTGTGATACGTGCACTTGCGTGGTTAATTCCAACAACACATTGGAAACTTGGCAACATTACTTATTGCCCAAAGAGTTCATGATTCATACAAATCATGAGTCATTGAAACATTTGAAGGGGCAACACAAGCTGAGTAAGAGACATGCCAAGTGGATGAAGTTCTTGGAAATGTTTCCTTATGTAATCAAGTACAAGAAAGGGAATGTCAACATTGTAGTTGATGCACTTTCGCAAAGGTATGCACTAATCTCTATGCTTAATACGAGATAAAGAGGGTTTGATTTGATGATAAGATTGTACAAAGAGGACCCATATTTCGTAAAGATCTATGAAGAATGCATGAAGAGAGTAAATGAGGGTTCACATAAAGGATTTCTTTTCAAGTATGGCCCATTATGCATTCATTTTTACTCAATTTGAGAGCTTTTGGTGCATGAAGCTCACAGTGGAGGTCTTGCTGGACACTTTGATGAAAAGAAGACACTAGAAGCATCAAAAGCACACTTCTATTGGCCAACATTGAATTAAGATGTTCATAGAATTGTAAAAGGATGTGTCACGTGCAAAAAGATGAAAAGCAAGGAGATGTTGTAAGGGTTAAACATGCCTTTACCTGTACTTGAACATCTTTGGGAACATGTAAGCAGGGATTTTGTTTTAGGTTTACCTAAGACATCACAGGGAAAGGATTCAATAATGGTTATAGTGAATTACTTTTTAAAGATGTCACACTTCATTCATGCTATAGAATTGATGATGCAAGCCATGTAGCTGATTTGTTCTTTATTGAAATAGTTTGACAGCATGGGATTCCTAAGAGCATTGTTTCTAATCATGATGCTAAGTTTCTAAGTTATATGTGGAAGACTTTGTGGAAAAAGCTTAAAACCAAGTTATTATTTAGCATAATTTATCATCCAAAACTGATGGGCAAACCGAGATAGTGAATAGAACATTTTCAGCTTTGCTTAGGACGATGGTGAAAAAGAATCTAAAGAATTAGAAACCTCTTCTTCTTAAACCAAGATGCTAATATCATTTATCCCAATGAAGAGAATGTATTTATAATGCCTAATCAAGAATAGAATGGATATAATTATGAAAATCCATGTTCATCTCTTTTGGCAGACGAACTTTAATTCTATAAAAATGGTGAAAAAATTTCCTTGTTAAATTAAAGCTTTAGTGCCATGTAACCCAAACAAAAGAATATGTTTATGGTGGCAATCATGAAGAGAATGGATATAATTACAAAAATCTATGTTTGACTTTTTTGGCATATGAACTTTTATTCTACAAGAAATGGTAAAAGGAAACACTTTTCTTATTAAAACAAAGAATTGATGTCATGTATCCCAAGGAAGAGAATATGCTTATGATACCCAATCAATAAAAGAATGGATATAATTATGAAAACTAATGTCCATCTTTTATAGTGGATGAAATTTGATTCTACGAAAAATTGTGGAAAGAAAAGCTTTTCCTATTAAACCAAAGCATCAATATCATGTATCCCAAAGAGAAGATTGTGTTTATAATGCCTAATCAAGAAAAGAATAGATCTATTTATGAAAACAAGTGTTCATCTCTTTTAGCAGAAAAACTTTGACTTTGCAGAAAATGTTGGAAAGAAAAGCTTTTCCTGTGAAACCAAATCATTAATATCATGTATCCCAATGACAAAAATGTGTTTATGATGCATAATCAAATAATAAATGGATATGATTATGAGAATCCATGTTTATCTCTTTTCATAAATGAACTTTGATTATAAGGAAAATTGTGGAAAGAAAAACTTTTCTTGCTAAACCAAAGAATCAATTCATGTATGCCAATGAGGAGAATGTGTTTATGCTGCCCAATCATGAAAAAATGGATATAATTATGAAAATTTGTGTTCATCTCTTTTGGTGGATGAACTTTGATTCTATGAAAAATGGTGAAAAAAAAGCTTTTGTTGTTAGACCTAATCATCAATATCATGTATCGCACTAAAATGAAATTTTTTATGATGCCAATCATGAAAAAAATGGATATAATTATGAAAATCAATGTTCGCCTCTTTTAGCAAATGAACTTTGATTCTACAAAAAATGGTGAAAAGAAAACCTTTTCTTGTTAAACCAAAGCATCAATATCATGTATCCCAAATATGAAAATCCAACTTTCTCTCTTTTGGCAGACAAATATTAATTCCACAGAAAATGTTAGAAAAAAAAGCTTTTGTTCTTAAAACAAAGCATCAATATCATGTATCTCAATAAGGAAAATGTGTTTATAATACAGAATCAAGAAAAGAATGGATATAATTACAAGAATTCATGATTGTCTTTTTTGGTAGACCAACTTTGATTTTAAATGAAAATGGTGTCAATAAGAGCTTTTCTTGTTAAACCAAAGTATTAGTATCATGTATCCCAACAAAGAGAATTCGCTCATGATGCCTAATCAGATATGGAATCGATATAATATTAAAAATCCATGTTCATCTTTTTTGGCATACGAACTTTGATTCTACATAAAAATGCTAAAAATATAAGCTTTTCTTATGAAACCAAAACATGAATATCATGTGTCCCAACAAGAAGAATGTGTTTATGATGACCAATCAAGAAAAGAATGGATATAATTATGAAAATTCAAGTTTGTCTCTTTTGGTGGATGAATATTAATTCAATAGAAAATGTTGGAAAGAAAAGCTTTTCCTGCAAAAGCAACGCTTCAAAATCATGTATCCTAAAGAGGAGAATGTATTTATGATGTCCAATTATGAAAAGAATAGATAATTATGAGAATCCATGTTCATCTCTTTTGGTGGATGAAGTTTGATTCTAAGGAAAATGGTGGAAGGTAAAGCTTTTCTTGTTAAACCAAAGGATCAATATCATGTATCCCAACTATCCTAATGAGAAGATTGTTTTTATGATGACCAACCATGAAAAGAATGGATATAATTATGAAAATCCATGTCCATCTCTTTTGTTGGATAAACGTTGATTCTAAGGTAAAGGATGGAAAAAAAAGCTTTTTTTTATTAAACTAAAGCATTAATGTCATGTATCCCAATGAGGAGAATGTGTTTATTGTGATCCTAATCATGAAAAGAATGGATATAATTATGGAAATCCATGTCCATTTTTTTTGTTAGATGAACGTTGATTATAAGGAAAATGATGAAAAAAAGCTTTTCTTATTAAAACAAAGCATCAATTTCATGATTCCAATAAGAGAATGTGTTTATGCTGCTCAATCAAGCGAAGAATGAATGTGATTATGAGAATCCATGTTCATCTCTCTCGGCGAACAAACAATGATTCTAAGGAAAATGGTGCAAAGAAAAGCTTTTACTATTAAACCTAAGCATCAATGTCATGTATCCTAATGAGGAGAATGTGTTTAGGTTGCCAAATCAAGAAAGAATGGATATAATTACGAGAATCCATGTTCATCTTGTTTGGCATATGAACTATGATTCTAAGAAAAATGGCAAAAAGTAAAGCTTTTCTTATAAAACCAAAGCATCAAAGTAATGTATCCAAAGGAGTATAATGTGTTTATGATGCCCAATCAAGAAAATAAAGGATAAAATTACAAGAATCCATGTTTGTCTCTTTTGGCAGACAAACTTTGATTCTACAAAAAATGATGGAAGAAAAGCTTATCTTGTTAACGTAAGGCATCAATATAATGTATGCAATGAGCAGAATATGTTTCTGATGCCGAATCAAGAACAAGTTTTTCTTTTTTAGTAGGTGAACATTGATTTTAAGGAAAATTATGAAAAAAATGGTTTTCCTGTTAAACCAAAGCACCATTGTCATGTATCCCAATGAGAAGGATGTGTCTATCATGCCCAGTAATGAAAAGAATGGGTATAATTAAGAAAATCCATTTTAGTCTTTTTTGGCAGATAAACTTTGATTCTACAAAAAATGGTGCAAAGAAAAGCTTTTGTTCTTAAAATAAAGCATCTATATCATGTATCCCTATAAGGAGAATATGTTTACGATATAGAATCAAGAAAAGAATGGATATAATTATGAGAATTTGTGATTGTTTTTTTTTGGCAGACAAACTATGATTTTAATGAAAATGGTGTAAAGAAAAGCTTTTTTTGTTAAACTAAAGCATTAATATCATGTATCCTAATGAAGAGGATTTGCTCATGATGCCCAATCAAGAAAGGAATAGATATAGTTATGAAAATCCATGTGCATCTCTTTTGGCAAATGAACTTTGATTTTATAAGAAAATGCTCGAAAGAAAAACTTTACTTACAAAACCAAAACATGAATATTGTGTATCCCAACGAGAAGAATATGTTTATATGACTAATCAAGAAAAGAATGGATATAATTATGAAAATCCGAGTTTGTCTCTTTTTTCGGATGAATGTTAATTCCACAGAAAATGTTGGAAAGAAAAAACTTTTCCTACAAAAGCAAAGCATCAAAATATTGTATCCCAAAAAGGAGAACGTGTTTATGATGCCCAGTCATGAAAAGAATAGATATAATTATGAGAATCCATGTTTTCTCTGTTGGCTACCGAATTTTGATTCTACAAATAATGGATGAAAGAAAAGCTTATCTTGTTAACTTAAGGCATCAATATCATGTATGCAATGAGGAGAACGTGTTTCTGATGCCAAATCAAGAAAAGATTAGATATAATTATGAGAATCCAAGTTTGTCTCCTTTAGTAGATGAGCATTGATTCTAAGGAAAATTATGGAAATAAATGGTTTTCCTATTAAACCAAAGCACCCAATAAGGTGGATGTGTTTATGATACCTAATCATAAAAAGAATAGGTATAATATGAAGATCCATTTTAGTCTCTTTTGGCAGATAGGTATAATGATAAAGAATCAAGAAAAGATTCTTGATTAGATGTAATTATGAGAATCCAAGTTCGTTTCCTTTAGTAGATGAACCTTGATTCTAACGAAAATTATCGAAAAAATGGTTTTCCTGTTAAGCTAAAGCACTGCTGTCATGTATCCCAATAGCGAGGATGTGTTTCTGATGCCTAATCATAAAAAGAATGGGTATACTATGAAAATCCATTTTAGTCTCTTTTGGAAGATGAACTATGATTCTATGAAAAATAGTGAAAAGAAAAGCTTTTGTTCATAAAACAAAGCATCAATATCATATACCCCAATAAGGAGAATTTGTTTATGATACAGAATCAAGAAAAGAATGGATATAATTATGAAAATTTATGATTGTTTTTTTTTGGCAAACAAACTTTGATTTTAATGAAAATGGTGTAAATAAAAGCTTTTCTACCAATATCATGTATTCCAACAAGGAGAATTTGCTTATGATGCCCAATCAAGAAAGGAATAGATATAATTATGAAAATCCATGTTCATCTTTTTTGGCTAATGAACTTTGATTTTACAAAAAAAAAATGCTAAAAAGAAAAGTTTTTCTTGCGAAATCAAAATTTGAATATCGTGCATCCCAACGAGAAGAATTTGTTTTTGATCACTAATCAAGAAAGGAAAGGATATAATTATGAAAATCCAAGTTTGTCTCCTTTGGTGGACATATATTAATTCCATAGAAAATATTGGAAAGAAAAGCTTTTCCTGTGAAAGCAAAGCTTCAAAATCATGTATCGCAAAGAGGAAAATGTGTTTATGATACCCAATCTTGAAAAGAATAGATATAATTATAAGAGTCCATGTTCATCTCTTTTGGCAAATGAACTTTCATTCTAAGGAAAATGGTGAAACGTAAAGCTTTTCTGATTAAACTAAAGCACCAATGTATCCCAATGAGAAGAACATTTTTATGATGATCAGCCATAAAAAGAATAGATATAATCATGAAAATCCATGTCCGTCTCTTTTGGTGGATGAACATTGATTCTAAGGTAAAGGATGGAAAAAAAAACTTTTCTTTTAAACCAAAGCATCAATGTCATGTATCCCAATTAGGAGGATGTGTTTATTATGATCCCAATCATGAAATGAATAGATATAATTACAAAAATGCATGTTCATTTCTTTTGGTGGATGAACGTTGATTCTAAGGAAAAGGATGGAAAAAAAGTTTTTCTTATTAAACCAAAGCAGCAATTTCATGTATCCTAATAGGAAAATGTGTTTATGCTACTCGATCAAAAGAAGAATGGATGTGATTACGAAAATCTATGTTCATCTTTTTTGGCCTACAAATGATGATTCTAAGGAAAATGGTGCAAAGAAAAGCTTTTCCTATTAAACCAAAGCATCATGTCATGTATCATAATAAGGAGAATGTGTTTATGATGCCTAATTGAGAAAAGAATGGATATAATTATGAGAATCCATGTTCATCTTTTTTCGTGGATGAATTATGGTTTTAAGAAAAAAGGCAAAAAGTAAAGCCTTTCTTATAAAATCAAAACATTAAGGTAATGTATCTAAAGGAGTATGATGTGTTTATGATGCCAATCAAAAAAAGAAAGGACAAAATTATGAGAATCCATGTTTATCTCTTTTGGCTGCCAAATTTTGATTCTAAAAAAATGGTGGAAAGAAATGCTTGTCTTGTTAACATAAGGCATCAATATCTTGTATACAATTAGGAGAATGTGTTTCTGATGCCAATTCAAGGAAACATTAGATATAATTGTGAGAATCCAAGTTTGTCTCTTTTAGTAGATGAACATTGATTCTAAAGAAAATTATGAAAAGAATTGGTTTTCCTATTAAACCAAAAGCACCATTCTCATGTATCCCAATAGGGAGGAAATGTTTATGATGCCCAATCATAAAAAGAATGGGTATAATAAAAAAATCCATTTTTGTCTTTTTTGGTAGATGAACTTTGATTCAATGAAAAATGGTGAAAAGAAAAGCTTTTGTTCTTAAAACGAAGCATCAATATCATGTATCCCAATAAAAAGAATGTGTTTATGATACAGAATCAGGAAAAAAATGGATATAATTATGAGAACTCATGATTATCTTTTTTGGTAGATGAACGTCGATTTTAATAAAAATGGTGTAAAGAAAAGCTTTCCTTGTTAAACTAAAGCATTAGTATCATGTATCCTAACAAGGAGAATTTCCTCATGATGCCCAATCAAGAAAGATATAGATATAATTATGAAAATCCATGTTCATCTCTTTTGGCAGACGAACTTTGATTCTACAAAAAATGCTAGAAAGAAAAACTTTACTGGTGAAACCAAAACTTGAATATCGTGTATCCTAACAAAAAGAATGTGCTTATGATGACCAATCAAGAAAGAAAAAGTTATAACTATGAAAATCCAATTTTGTCTCTTTTGGCAGACGAATATTAATTCCATAGAAAATGTTGGATAGAAAAGCTTTTCCTGTAAAAGCAAGGCATCAAAATCATGTATCCCAAAGAGGAGAATGCGTTTATGATGCCCAATCATGAAAAGAATAGATATAATTATAAGAATCCATGTTTTTTCCTTTTGGCTGCTGAACTTTGATTCTACAAAAAATGGTGGAAAAAAACCTTATCTTGTTAACGTAAGCTATCAATATCATGTATGCAATGAGGAGAATGTGTTTCTAATGCTAAATCAATGAAAGATTGGATATAATTATAAGAATCCAAGTTTGTCTCCTTCAGTAGATGAACATTGATTCTAAGGAAAATTATGGAAAGAAATGGCTTTCCTATTAACCAAAGCACCGTTGTCATGTTTTCTAATGGGGAGGATGTGTTTATGATGCCCAATCATAAAAAAGAATGGGTATAATATGAAAATCCATTTTAGTCTTTTTTGGCAGATAAACTTTGATTCCATAAAAAAATAGTGGAAAGAAAAGCTTTTGTTCTTAAAACAAAGCATCAATATCATGCATCCCAGTAAGGAGAATGTGTTTATGATATAGAATTGATATAATTATGAGAATTCTTAGTTGTCCTTTTCGGTAAACGAACTTTACTTTAATAAAAATGATGTAAAGAAAAGCTTTTCTTGTTAAACCAAAGCATCGGTATCATGTATCCCAACAAAGAGAATTTGCTCATGATGCCCAATGAATAAAGGAATAGATATAATTATGAAAATCCATGTTCATCTCCTTTGGCGTATGAACTTTGATTCTACAAAAAAACAATAAAAAGAAAAGCTTTTCTTGCAAACTAAAACATGAATATCATGTATCCTAACGAGAAGAATGTGCTTGTGATGACCAATCAAGATAGGGACGGATATAATTATAAAAATCTAGGTTTGTCTCTTTTGGTAGATGAATAATAATTCCATAGAAAATGTTTAAAAGAAAAGCTTTTGTTCTTAAAACAAAACATCAATATCATATATCACAATAAGGAGAATGTGTTTATGATACAGAATCAAGAAAAGAATGGTTATAATGATCAGAATTCATGATTATTTTTTCTGTTAGACAAACTTTGATTTTAATGAAAATGGTGTAAAGAAAAGCTTTTCTTGTTAAACCAAAGCATCAGTATCATGTATCATAATGATGAGAATTTGCTCACGATTCCTAATCAAAAAAGAAAGACATAATTATGAAAATCCATGTTCATCTCTTTTGGAAAATGAACTTTGATTCTATAAAAAAAGGCTAGAAAAAAAAACCTTTACTTGCAAAACCAACACATGAATATCATGCATCCCAATTAGAAGAATGTGTTTATGATGACCAATCGAGAAAGAAATGGATATAATTATGAAAATCCAAGTTTGTCTCTTTTGGCAGATGAATATTAATTCCATAGAAAATGTTGGAAAAAAAGGCTTTTCTTGCAAAAGCAAAGCATTAGAATCATGTATCCCAAAAAGGAGAATGTGTTTATGATGCCCAATCATGAAAAGAAATAGACATAATTATGAGAATGCATATTTTTCTTTTTTGGCTAGCGAACTTTGATTCTACAAAAAATGGTGGAAAAAAAGCATATCTTGTTTATGTAAGGCATCAATATCATATATGCAATAAGGAGAATATGCTTCTGATGTCGAATTAAGGAAAGATTGGATATAATTATGAGAATCCAAGTTTGTCTCCTTTAGTAGATGAACATTGATTCTAAGGAAAATTATGGAAAAAAATGGTTTTCCTATTAAACAAAAACACCATTGTCATGTATCCTAATAGAGAGGATGTGTTTATGATGCCTAATCAATCAAAAAGAATGGGTATAATATGAAAATGCAATTTAGTCTCTTTTGGTAGATGAACTTTGATTCTACAAAAAATTATGGAAAGTACAGCTTCTGTTCTTAAAACCAAGCATCAATACCACGTACCCCAATAAGGAAAATGTGTTTATGATATAGAATAAGGAAAAAGAATGGATGTAATTAAGAGAATTCTTAATTATCATTTTTAGAAGATGAACTATAATTTTTATGAAAATGGTGCAAAGAAAAGCTTTTTTTATTAAACCAAAGCATCAGTGTCATGTATCCCAACGAAGAGAATTTGCTCATGATGCCGAATCAAGAAAGGAATAGATATACTTATAAAAATCCATGTTCATCACTTTTGGCAAATGAACTTTGATTCTATAAAAAAATGCTAGAAAGAAAAGCTTTTCTTGGAAACTAAACCATGAATATTGTGTATCCAACAAAAAGAATGTGTTTATGATGACCAATCAAGAAAGGTATGGATATAATTATGAAAATCCAAGTTTGTCTATTTTGGCAGACGAATATTAATTCCATAAAAAATGTTGGAAAGAAAAGCTTTTGTTCTTAAAACAAAGCATCAATATTATGTATCCCAATAAGGAAAAGAATGTTTATCATACAGAATTAAGAAAAAAATGGATATAATTATGAGAATTCATGATTGTCTTTTTGGGCAGACGAACTATGATTTTAATGAAAATGGTGTAAAGAAAAGCTTTTCTTGTTAAACTAAAGCATCAGTACCATGTGCCCCAATGAGGAGAATTTGCTCATGATGCCAATCAAGAGAGGAATAGATATAATTATGAAAATGTCATGTATCCCAATGAGGAGAAAACGTTTATGATGCAATCATAAAATGAATAGATATAGGTTTAAAAATCCATGTTTGTCTCTTTTAGCAGATGAACTTTGATTTAATGAAAATGTTGGAAAGAAAGGCTTTTCTTGTTAAATCAAAGCATTAGTACCATGTATCCCAATGATGAGAATGTGTTTAAGATGCCCAATCATGAAAATAATAGATATAATTATGAAAAATCATGTTTATATTTTTTGGTGGATGAACTTTAATTCTACGTAAATGGCAGAAAGAAAACCATTTTTTATTATCAATATCATGTATCCTTATAAGGAGAATATGCTTATGATGCCCGATTGTGAAATGAATGGATATATTTACGAAAATGCATCTTCGTCTCTTTCAATGGATGAACTCTGATTCTTAAAAAATGTTGGAACAAAAAGTTTTTCTTGTTAAGCCAAAGCATCAATATCATGTATCCTAATGAAGTGAATGTGTTTAAGATGCTGAATCAAGAAAACAATGGATATATGATACCGAAGAAAGAAAAAAGTGCATATAATTATGAAAATCCATGCTCTTTTTTTGGTAGATGAACAGTAATTCTAAAGAAAATGGTGGAAAGAAAATGATGAGCCTTATAAGAATAAAAATTAATGGAAATAAGTTGTCGTAACGTACCCCGAGGTGGATCCTTGCGGATCTATGAGTGCGCACGACTTAAAATATTTTCTCGACTTGGAAGTGTCTTCATGATTGAGACTATTCTTCGGTGTTGTGATGAGAACGAGAAAGTACAGATTCTCGACTTATGACACAGTGAGGGGGAC
>JAQSVH010176256.1:0-20754 GCA_029448705.1 Adansonia digitata
TTTGATCTAATTTAGACTTCAAAAAAAATGTTTTGATTAATTCAAAAGTCCAAATTCATAATTTGATATGGGTTTTGATCTTTTTTGTTGCAAAGAAATGGTCTAAAATCGAGTTTTAGATCAATGGTGGACGAGTCAAAAATGCTCAAACCGTGAAAAATTGCTAGTATGTATTGATACATTGCAGAATGTATCGATACATTTGGTCCAAAATCATTGTATCGATACAATGAACCATTCTATCGATACATTTCTTTACAAAATGCACGCTTTGGTTTTGGCATGGCCTAGTATCAATATATGAGCTCCTGTAATGATACATTTGCATGTTGTATCAATACAAATGGAGACATTTCAAATTTTTGGATCATTAGAGCATTGTATCGATGCATGAAAACCATGATACATTTAAGCAAAATTTTGAATTTTCTTATATCATTGGGGTACCTGATACTGATGCTTTGGTTTGGTGAGAAAAACTTTTCTTTCCACGATTTTCCTTAAAATCAAAGTTCATCCGTCAAATGAGACAAACTTGGATTCTCCTAACAATCTCCATTTCTTTGATGATCGGGCTTCATATGCATTTTCTCCTTATTGAGATACATGATATTGATGTATTGGTTTGGCATGAAAAGCTTTTCTTCCACCTATTTTTCTTAAAACCAAAGTTCATCTATCAAATTAGAAAAAGCTAGATTTTTATAATAATCTTTGTTATTTTCATTATCAGGCACTGGAATCACGATCTTCTCATTACGATACACGATAATGATGCTTTTATTTGGTGAGAAAAGATCTTTTTCTACCATTTTCCTTAGAATCATTATTCATCCATCAAATAGACAAACTTTGGTTCTTGAAATAATCTTCATTCCTTTTATGATTAGGCACTATAATTATATTCTTTGTATTGGGGTACACAATACTGATGTCTTTGTTTTGGCAAGAAAAGCTTGTCTTTCCCCCATTTTCCTCTGAATCAAAGTTCATCAATTAAATAAGATAAACTAGGATTCTTATAATAATCTCCAATCTTTTCGTGATTAGGCACTATGATCATGATTTTCTCATTGGGATACATGAAACTGACGCTTCAATTTGGCAAGAAAAGTTTTTCTTTCCATGATTTTCCTTACAGTCAAAGTTCATCTATTAAGTGAGATAAATTTGGATTCTCATAAAAATCTCTATTCTTTTTGTGATCAAACCCTATAAGCACATTCTGCTCAATGGGATACTTGATATTGATACTTTGGTTTGGTGGGAAAGTTTTTTTTTCCACCATTTTCTTTTGAATCAAAGTTTGTATGTTAAGTGAGACAAACTTGAATTCTCCTAAAAGCTACCATTCTTTTCATGATTATGTACTATAATCATGACCTTCTTATTAGGATCGATGATATTGATGTTTGGGTTTGGCAGGAAATGTATTTTCCCTTATTTTCCTTAGAATCAAAATTCATCCATCAAAAGAGACAAGCTTAGATTCTCCTAAGAATCTCTATTCTTTTTGTGGTCTTGTACTATAAGTACATTCTCCTCATTGGGATACATGATATTGGTGCTTTAGTTTGGCATGAAATGCTTTTCTTCCCACATTTTTCTTAGAATCAAAGTTCATGCGTCAAATGAGGCAAACTTGGATTCTGATAAGAATCTCCATTTTTTTCATGATTAAGCACTAGAATCACGATCTTGTCATTAGGATACACGATATCGATGCTTTGATTTGGCAAGAAAAGCTCTTCTTTTCACCATTTTCCTTAGAATCATTATTCATCCATCAAATAAGACAAACTTTGATTCTTGAAATAATCTCCATTCTTTTTGTGATTAGGCATTATAGTCACATTCTCTTTATTAAGATACACGATACTGATCTCGAATATTTTTGTGTTTAAGCACTATGATCACGATTTTCTCATTGGGATACTTGATACTGATGCTTTGGTTTGGCAAGAAATGTTTTGCTTTCTAGTATTTTCTTTTGAATCAGAGTTCATATGTCATGTGAGACAGACGTGGATTCTCGTAAAAACCTATATTTTTTGTGATTAGGAACTATAATCACTTTCTCCTTATTTAGATGCACGATAGTCATGCTCTATTTTAGCAAGAAAAGCTTTTCTTTCCACCATTTTCCTAAGAATCAGAGCTCATCTGTCAAATGATACGAACTTTGATTCTCATAATAATCTCTATTTTTTTCATGATTATGCACTACAATCATTATATTATCATTGGGATACCAGATATTGATGCTTTGGTTTAGGAAGAAAAGCTTTTCTTTTTTCCATTTTCCTTAGAATCAAAGTTCATCCATCAAATGAGGCAAACTTGGATTCTTATAAGAATCTCTATTCATTTTTTGATTAGGCTCTATAAGCACATTTTCTTCATTGAGATACATGAGCTTTTCTTTTTTCCATTTTCCTTAGAATCAAAGTCCATCCATCAAATGAGGCAAACTTGGATTCTCATAAGAATCTCTATTCATTTTTTGATCAGGCTCTATAAGCACATTTTCCTCATTAAGATACATGATATTGATGCTTTGGTTTAGCAAGAAAAGCTTTTCTTTCCAGCATTTTATTTTGAATCAAAGTCCATATGTCAAGTGAGACAAACTTGAATTCTCATAAAATCATCCATTCTTTTCATGATTATGCACTATAATCATGATCTTCTCATTGGAATTGATGCTTTGGTGTGGCAAGGAAAGCTTTTTATCCATCATTTTTTGTAGAATCAAAATTCATCCATTAAATGAGACAAGCTTGGATTCTCTTAACAATCTCCATTACTTTTGTGATCAGGCACTATATGCACATTCTCCTCATTAGGATACATGATATTGATGTTTAGGTTTGGCATGAAAAGCTTTTCTTTCCACCATTTTTCTTAGAATCAAAGTTCATTCATCAAATTAGACAAAGCTACATTTTTATAATAATCTCTTTTATTTTCATGATTAGGCCTAGAATCATGACCTTCACATTAGGATACACGCTATTGATGCTTTTATTTAGCAAGAAAAGCTCTTCTTTCCACCATTTTCCTTAGAATCTTTGTTCATCCATCAAATGAGACAAACATTAATTCTTGAAATAATCTTCATTCTTTTTATGTTTAGGCAATATAATCGCATTCTCCACATTGGGTTACATGATATCAATGCTTTACTTTGGCAAGGAAAGCATTTCCTTCCATAATTTTCCTTTGAATCAAAGTTCATCTGTCAAATAAAACAAACTTGGATTCTTATAATAATCTCCAATCTTTTTATTAGGATACGTGATAGTGATGCTTTGCTTTTGCAAGAAAAGCTTTTTTTTCACCAATTTGCTCAGAATCATTGTTCATCCATCAAATGAGATAAACTCTAATTCTTGAAATAATCTCCAATTCTTTTGTGATTAGGCACCATAATAACATTCTCCTTATTGGGATACATGATATTAATGCTTTGGTTTAGCAAGAAAAGCTTTTCTTCTCATCATTTTTCTTAGAATCAAAGTTCATCCGTCAAATGAGATAAACTTCTATTCTTACAATAATCTCCTTTCTTTTCGTGATTAGGCTCCAGAGTTGTGATCTTCTTATTAGGATATGTGATGTTGATGCTTTGATTTTGCATGAAATGCTCTTACTTCCACCAATTTCCTTAAAAATATTATTCATCCATCAAATGAGACAAACTTTGATTTTTGAAATAATCTCTAATTTTTTTTGTGGTTAGGCACTATAATAACATTCTCCTAATTAGGCACTATAATATTGATGCTTTGTTTTAGCAAGAAAAGCTTTTCCTTCCATCATTTTCCTTTAAATCAAAGTACGTCTGTTAAATAAGACAAAGTAGGATTCTTATAATAATCTCCAATCTTTTTGTGATTAGACACTAAGATCACGATTTTCTCATTTGAATACTTGATACTGATGCTTTGGTTTAATAAGAAAAACTTTACTTTTCACCATTTTCCTTAGAATGAAAGTTCGTCCATCAAATGAGATAAACTTGGATTCTCATTAAAATCTCCATTCTTTTTATGATCGGGCTCTATAAGCACATTCTTTTCATTGAGATACAAAATATTGATGCTTCGGCTTGGCAAGAAAAGCTTTTCTTTACACCATTTTCTTTTAAATCAAAGTTCATACGTCAAATGAGACAAACTTGAATTCTTATAGAAATCTTCATTCTTTTCACAATTACGCACTATAATCACGATCTTCTCATTGGGAATGCTGATATTGATGCCTCAGTTTGGCAAAGAAAGCTTTTTATCCATAATTATGCTTAAAATCAAAATTCATCCATCAAATGAGATGAACTTGGATTCTCATAACAATCTATATTCTTTTTGTGATCAGGCACTATATGCACATTCTCCTCATTAGGATACATGATATTGATGCTTAGGTTTGGCACGGAAAACTTTTCCTTCCACTATTTTTCTTAGAATCAAAGTTCATTCATCAGATTAGACCAACCTAGATTTTTATAATAATCTCCACTATTTTCATTACTAGGCACTAGAATCATGATCTTCTTATTAGATTGCACAATATTGATTCTTTTATTTGTTAATAAAAGCTCTTCTTTCCACCATTTTTCTCATAACTATTGTTCATCCATCTAATGAGACAAACTTTGACTTTTTAAATAATCTCCATTTTTTTGTGATTAGGCACTATAATCGCATTCTCCTATTTGGGGTACATGATATCAATGCTTTGTTTTGGTGAGAAAAGCTTTTTCTTCCACCATTTTCCTTTGAATCAAAGTTTGTCTGTCAAATGAGACAAACTTGGATTCTTCTTGGGATACACAATACTGGTGCTTTTATTTGGCAAGAAAATATTTTTTTCTATCATTTTCCTAAGGATTAAAGTTCGTCCTTAAGTGATACGAACTTGGATTCTCGTAATAATCTCCATTTTTTTCATGATTATGCACTACAATCATATATTATCATTAGCATACCATATACTGATGCTTTTGTTTGGCAAGAAAAACTTTTCTTTTCACCATTTTTCTTAGAATCAAAGTTCATCCCTCAAATAAGACATTTGGATTCTCATAAGAATGTCTATTCTTTTTATGATCGGGCTCTATAAGCAAATTCTCCTCATTGAGATACATGATATTGATGCTTTGGTTTGGCTAGAAAAGCTATACTTTCCACCTTTTTTTTTTGAATCAAAGTTCATACTTTAAGTGAGACAAACTTGCTCTCTCATAAAAATCTCTATTCTTTCACGATTATGCACTATAATCACGATTTTCTAATTAGGATCAGCGATATCGATGCTTTAGTTTGGCAAGAAAAGCTTTTTATCCACTATTTTCCTTAGAATCTAAATTCATCCATCAAGTGAGGCAAACTTGGATCCTCCTATCAACCTTTATTCTTTTTGCGATTGAGCTCTATATGCACATCCTCCTCATCGGGATACATGATATTAATGCTTAGGTTTAGCATGAAAAGCTTTTCTTCCTACCATTCCTCTTAGAATCCAAGTTCATCCATCAGATTAGACAAACCTAGATTTTTATAATAATCTCTGCTATTTTCATTATTAGGCACTAGAATCACGATCTTTTTATTAGGATACATGATATTGGTGCTTTTATTTGGCAAGAAAGCTTTTCTTTCCACCATTTTCCTTAGAATCATTGTTCATCCATCAAATGAGATAAACTTTGACTCTTGAAATAGTCTCCATTCTTTTCATGATTAGGCACTATAATCGCATTCTCGCTATTAGGATACGCGATATAAATGCTTTGTTTTGGCAAGAAAAGCTTTTCTATCCACCATTTTCCTTTGAACCAGCATTCATCTGTTGAATGAGACAAACTTGGATTCTTATAATAATCTCAATCTTTTTGTGATTAGGCACTATGATCATGATTTCCTCATTGGGATACCAAATATTGATGCTTTGGTTTGGCAAGAAAAGCTTTCCGTTCTACCATTTTCCTTAGAATAAATTTTTTTCATTAAATGAGACAAACTTAGATTCTAGTAAGAATCCCCATTCTTTCATGATCAAGCACTATAAGAATGTTCTGGTCATTGTGATACACGATATTGATTCTTTGGTTTAGCATGAAAGCTTTTCTTCCCATCATTATTCTTAAAATCAAAGTTCATCGTCAAATGAGACAAACTTAGATTCTTATAACAATCTCTATTCTTTTCATGATTAGCTCTAGAATCATGATCTTCTCATTAGGATATGCGATATTGATTCTTTGATTGGTAGGAAAAACTCTTCATTCCACCAATATTTGTAGAATCATTATTCATCCATCAAATGAGACAAACTTTGATTCTTGAAAAAATCTCTAATTTTTTTGTGATTGGTCACTATAATCATATTCTCCTCATTGAAATACATGATATTGATGCTTTGATTTAGCATGAAAAGCTTTTCTTCCCACCATTTTTCTTAGAATCAAATTTCATTCGTCAAATGAGACAAACTTGGGTTCTTATAACAATCTCCATTCTTTTCATGATTAGGCTCTAGAATCGTGATCTTCTCATTAGGATAAATTATATTAATGCTTTGATTTAGGAAGAAAAGCTTTTCTTTCCACCATTTTCCTTACTATCATTATTCATCAATCAAATGAAACAAACTTTGATTCTTGAAATAATCTCCATTTTTTTGTGATTAGGCACCATAATCACATTCTCCTCACTGGGATACATGATATTAATGCTTTGTTTTGGCAAGAAAAGCTTTTCCTTCTATCATTTTCCTTTGAATCAAAATTCATTTGTCAAATAAAATAAACTTGGATTCTTATAATAATTTCCAATCTTTTCACGATTATGCATTATGAACACGATTTTTTCATTGCGATACCTGATACTGAAGCTTTGGTTTGGCAAGAAAAACTTTTCTTTCAATCGTTTCCTTTTGAACTAAAGTTCGTATGTCATGTGAGACAAACTTGGATTCTTGTAAAAACCTTTTTTTTATGATTAGGCACTATAATTACTTTTTCTCATTTGGATAGTCCATATTAATGCTTTGGTTTGGTAAGAAAAGCTTTTCTTTTCACCATTTTCCTAACAATTAGAGTTCGTCCATCAAGTAAGACGAGCTTGGATTCGCATAATAATCTCCATTCTTTTCATGATTATGCACCATAATCATGATATTATCATTGGGATATATGATATTAATGCTCTGATTTGGGAAGAAAAGCTTTTTTTCCACCATTTTCCTTAGAGTCAATCAAATGAGGCAAACTTGGATTCTCTTTAGAATCTTTATTCTTACATATTCTTCACATTGGAATGCACAATATTGATGCTTTGATTTGGCAAGAAAAGCTTTTATTTTCACCGTTTTCCTAGGAGTTGTAGTTCGCCTATCAAATTAGATGAACTTGGATTTTTGTAAAAATCTCCATTCCTTTCATGATTTCACACTATAATCATGATCTTCGCATTAGGATAGATGATATTGATGCTTTGGTTTGGCAAGAAAAGCTTTTTATCCACCATTTTCCTTAGAATGAAAATTCATCCATCAAATGAGGCAAACTTGAATTCTCCTAGGAATCTTCATTCTTTTTGTGATCAGGCACTTTATGCACATTCTTCTCATTAGGATGCATGATATTGATGTTTATGGTTTGGCATGAACAGCTTTTCTTCCCACCATTTTTCTCAGAATCAAAGTTTATCCATCAAATTAGAGAAGCCAAGTTTCTTATAATAATCTCAATTATTTTCATAATTAAGCACTAGAATCACGATCTTCTCATTAGGATAAATGATATTGATGCTTTTATTTGGAAAGAAAAGCTTTATTTTCCACCATTTTCCTCAGAATCATTGTCATCCATCAAATGAGACAAAGTTTGATTCTTGAAATAATCTCTACTCCTTTTGTGATTAGGCACCATAATCATATTCTCTTCATTGGGATACATGATATTAATGCTTTGTTTTGGCAAAAAAAACATTTCCCTTAAACCATTTTCCTAAGTTCATCTGTCAAATGAAACAAACTTGGATTCTTATAATAATCTCCAACCTTTTTATGATTAGGCACTATGATCACAATTTTTTCATTGGGATACCTAATAGTAATACCTTGGTTTTCCATCATTTTCCTTAGAATCAAAGTGTATCTATCAAATGAGAGAAACTTAGATTCTCATAAGAATCTTCATTCTCTTGTGATTGGCCACTATAAGCATATTCTCCTTATTAGGATACATGATATTGATACTTTGGTTTGGCAAGAAAAGCTTTTCTTTCCATCATTTCTTTTTTAATGAAAGTTCGTATGTCAAGTGAGACAAATGTGGATTCACGTAAAAACCACCATTCTTTTCATGATTACACACTATAATCATGATCTTTTTATTGGGATAAATGGTATTGATGCTTTGGCTTGGCAAGAAAAGCTTTTTTTTTCCACCATTTTCCTTATAATCAAAGTTCATCCATCAAATAAGACAAACTTGGATACTCCAAATAATCTCAATTCTTTTTGTGATTGGGTACTATAAGCACATTCTTCTTATTGGGATACATGATATTGATGTTTTAGTTTGGCATGAAATGTTTTCCTTCACATCATTTTTGTTAGAATAAAAGGTCATCCATCAAATGAAACAAACTTGGATTCTTATACTAATCTCTATTCTTTTCATGATTTGGTGCTAGAATCATGATCTTCTTGTTATGATATATGATATTGATGCTTTGGTTTGGCAACAAGAGCTCTTTTTTCCATTATTTTGCTTAGAATCATTGTTCATCCATCAAATAAGAAAAACTTTGATTCTTGAAATAATCTCCAATGCTTTTGTCATTAGGAAATATAATCACATTCTCCTCATTGGGATACACAATATTAATGCTTTGTTTTAGCAAGAAAAGCTTTGTCGTCCACCATTTTCCTTTGGATCAAAATCCATCAGTCAAATAAGACAAACTAGGCTTCTTATAATATTCTCTAATTTGTTTGTGATTGGCACTATGATCATGATTTTTTCATTGGGAAACCTAATACTGATGCTTTGGTTTGGCAAGAAAAGCTTTTTTTCCATGATTTTTCCTAGAATCAAAGCTCATCCCTCAAATAAAAGAAACTTGGATTCTTGTAGGAATCTCCATTTTTTTTTGTGATCGGCACTATAAGCACATCCTCTTCATTGGGATACATGATGTTGAAGCTTTGGTTTGGCAAGAAAAGCTTTTCTTTCCAACATTTTCTTTTGAATGGAAGTTCATATGTCAAGTGAGACAAACTTGGATTCTCCTAAAAACCACCATTCTTTTCATGATTATTTGTTATAATCATCATCTTTGCATTACGATAGATGATTTTGATGCTTTGATTTAGCAGGAAAAACATTTTTTCCACCACTTTTTTTTTGCATAAAAGTTCATATATCAAGTGATATAAACTTGGATTCATGTGAAAACCACCATTCTTTTCATGATTATGCACTGTAATCATCATTTTCTTATTGGGATAAATGATATTGATGCTTTGCTTTGGCAAGAAAAGCTTTTCTTTTCACTATTTTCCTTAGAATCAAAGTTCATCCATCAAATGAGACAAACTTGGATACTCTTAAGAATCTTAATTCTTTTTTGATTTGGCACTATAAGCATATTCTCCTCATTGGGATACACAATATTGATGCTTTGGTTTAGCATGAAAAATTTTTCTTCCCACCATTTTTCTTAGAATCAAAGTTCATTTGTCAAATAAGACAAACTTGGATTCTTATAATAATCTATATTCTTTTCATTAGTAGGCTCTAGAGTTATGATCTTCTTATTAGGATACATGATAATGATGCTTTGATTTGGTAAGAAAAGCTTTTGTTTCCACCATTTTCCTTAGAATCTTTATTCATCCATCAAAGAAGACAAACTTTAGTTCTTGAAATAATCTCCAATATATTATGATTAGTGCACTAAAATCACATTCTCCTAATTGGGATACACATATTAATGCTTTGTTTTCGCAAGAAATTTTCTTCCATCATTTTCCTTTGAATTAAAATTCATTTTTCAAATGAGACAAACTTGGATTATTATAATAATCTCCAATCTTTTCATGATTAGGCACTATGATCATAATTTTCTCATTGGGATACCTGATACTGATACTTTGGTTTTGCAAGGAAAGCTTTTCTTTCCACAATTTTCCTTAGAATCAAAGCTTGTCTATCAAATGAGAGAAACTCAGATTCTCATAAGAATATCCATTCTTTTTGTGATCGGACTTTATAAGCACATTCTCTTTATTAGGTACACGAAAGACTAAGCATAATGGCCATTAACTAATTTCCTTAATTTGATTTGATTTTTTTCTTGTCTTTTTGTTAGTAAATTATTTTCTTCTTGAATCATGCTTATGTTGATATGATACTGGTTTTGGTGTTGTGTTTGTCATATATATATATTCATATATATTTTATTTCTTTTAGTGTTTTCTTGTTGTTATGGTGAAATCACATGTTTATATACTTATTTTTGTAATTTTATCATATAATGGTGCTAATTTGTGTTAAATAAAATGTGAATATGTGATTATTGAATTTAAAATAAGTTGATTGATAGATTGTTAAGGTGTTGGATGAAATTCATGCTTATATATGTGCCTTTGTGGTCATTTTGTAAATATAAAATGTTTAGAGGCTAATCTAAAAAAATAAATAAAGAATAAAAAATATAAAAAAATCTTTTTTTAGACCTATATGCTTGACTGAAGTACACTGGCACTTTTAGGAGTGTATTTTACATTTATCAAGTTAAAATACATTTTGTTTAGTTTTGGGGCTTTTTGTAATTTTAAAAAGTTTAGAGACTTTTGTGTAACTATTGAAAAATTTATTCTAGGGGCAAAAAGAAGTGACCAAATTTTGCTTGTGATCTTTTATGTGACTTTTTTATTATTTTGATTCATGTGAGGCTTAATTTTACATTTTAATCACGTAAGGGCCAATTTGTAATTTTAGCAAAGTGCAGGGACTTGTTTACAAATAATAGAAATTTTTGTTGTATGGTCAAAGGATTTGACCAAAAACTTTATGGACAACTTGGAAACTACTTCAGGGTATTTCGTATCATGCTTTAGGTATTTTTCACACTTTAAGGGGTATTTTGCAATTTCTCAAAGTTTTGAGGCTAGTTTGCAAATAATGGAAAATTTTCTTTTTTGGTCAAAGGTGTTTGATCGAACCTTCTTATGGATGTTCTTCATGATTTTTAGCTGATTAATTGTATTTTGTCATGATTTAGGTTTTTTTTTTTTACTTAGGTAACTAAGTATAAAATCAAGAAAGTTTAAGGACCCTTATGGCAATTCGACATTTTTAGGACAGAATGGTCATCTTTAGCATGAAATCATCCATTTAGATTCTTTTAAATATTTTAGCATCCCATTGGTCCTCTGGTGAGGTGCTAAAAATATAAAAATGTTTTGTATTCTTTTAGTTCTCTGTTAGGGTGTGAAATACAATTTTTGAAAATTTAGAAACTTAAAGGTATTTTTACATGTTAGGTTATTTAATTTAAACTTCTCATTTATGGTGTTTGTGGGTAAAAAAAATAAATATATCCTTTTTAGCATTTTAAACCAATTTAGGACTAATATTTAATTTTGAGAAATTTAGGGACCCATTAGCAATTTTCATAGTTTAGGTTATTTTTGTAATCTAAATTACCCATTTAGAGTAAGAATCATCATTACTTGTCTTTTTGAGTCCATTAGAGGTATTAGAATACCCTCATGTCGAAGGTATACCTTAGGAGCATTTTCGTAATTTTTTCACTAGGATGTTTTTATGCCAAAGGTGAATGTTTAAGGTTCCTTAAGCCTTTTAACGTCATTTTTGAGTCCATTAGAGCAACTGGGATACTTTCATGTTGAAGGTATCCTCGGAGGCATATTCATAATTTTTCTCATCGGGATGCTTTTATGTCAAAGGTGAACAGGTTCATTTAGCCTTTTTATGTCGAATGTATACTCTAGGGACATTTTTGTAATTTTTCTTATCGGATGCCTTAGTTTCGAGGATAAGCCTTACAGATATTTTAATTTTCCTTAGAACTCAATCCTAAGTAGTTACCGAGTGCCTTAGTGTCGATGGTAAGCTTTAGGAATATTTTAATTTTTCTTAGAACCCAATCCTGAGTAGTTACCTGGTGCCTTAGTGTCGATGGTAAGCCCTAGGAATATTTTAATTTTCCTTAGAACCCAATCTTAAGTAGTTACTGGGTGCCTTAGTGTCGATGGTAAGCCTCAGGAATTGTTTTAATTTTCCTTAGAACTAGATCCTAAGTAGTTACCGGTGCCTTAGTGTCAATGGTAAGCCTTAGGGATATTTTAATTGTTCTTAAAACCTAGTTTTAAGTAACCATTAGGTGTTTCTATGTTGAATGTATACTTTAAGGATAGTTCATTTTTCTTTTATCCTTTAAGTCTTAGATTCGAATTAGTACTTTAGTGTCTAGACTGAGTTATAGAGTCTTTTATTTTTGTTTCAAATAAAATTCTTATTTCTTTGTAAAATAAAGGCAATGTCTCAGAGTTAGAGTGATGCATGAAACTCCTTCCACCCATATATGATAAGGGTTTTACGGATCATTCTAATGACGAGATACCCTTTTCAAAATGGAAATCGAAAATTTTATACAAATAAAAACCTTTCACATTCTGCCAGGTACTCTAGTACGACGTAAAAGACATTTTGGGTTTTTCTAACCTTTTATGTCCCTTTGGTTTTCCGTTAGGGTATAAAAGGGAATAACAAAAACTTTCGTGTCCCATTGGTTTTTTGGTGGGGGTGCATAAGACGTTTTGATTTTCAAAATGTAAAACCCTGATTTTCTCTAATGGAATAATAAAACATTATTTTAACAATATGGGAATTATAATTAAGTATCACATATTGAAGCTGGATAAAAAATTAAAGTTCAAATTAACCATGATCAATAAGGTACCAATTTTAGGCATCACAAGAAGGTCGATCCTTACTTATGGCTGTAACCGACTCTTGAACCTTTAAAATCAAGCTCTGGTATTTCGTAGACCATGGAATTTATCTTTAGGGTTTTATGAACCTTAAAGTATTAATTATGACAGGTGACAAATCTCACCCGGCCAAAATAGATTGGTGGTGACTCCAAACAAATGGTCATTTCATGATGACTATTTAGGGTTAAGATGGGTGAACGATTCATCTCACCTATCGAGTTCCTAGAAATAAAAGAAATTAATATCGATATAGCCCAAAAAAAAAAGAATAAATAGTTTTGAAATAATGATACATCACGACTTATATAGTCAAGGGCTGTTTAACTCGGGCTTGGTCAGGATTCGCATCCAGGCCACTATTTCTTAGACCATAGAATTTATCTTTATGGTTTCATGATGCTTAAAGTATTAATTCTGATAGGTGATGAATCTCACCTGGCCAAAATAGATTGGTGGTGACTCCAAACAAATAATCATTTCGTGATGGCTATTTAGGGTTAAGATGGGCAAATAATTCATCTTAACTACTGAGTCCCCAGAAATAAGGGAATACTAATTTTGATATAACCCCAAAAAAGAGAAAAATAAATAGTTTTGAAATAATGATACATCAACATTTAGATAGTCAAAGGTCATTTAAGTTAAGCTTGGTCAAGATTCGTATCCAGGCCACATTGCGACTGCTTGGCGACTCCACTAGAGATAACTGAGAGTTAGGCCTAAAATTTATCATGTCTTAATTAAATTTAATTAATCTAGTTTTAATTAGTATTTGGTTTCAATTCCTATTTTGGAAAATTTTTCTTTATGACTTATTTTATTTTTAAGTTAATGTTTGTGTATTTTTTTTGTTTTAAAAAAGGGTATGCTTATCCCTTTGCACACACTGTGCACATCTACAATAGTTTCCCTTCTGTCTAATGCAGGAGGGACATAAGTACCTAATTAATTAGGAAGAGGTGAAGTAGCTCTGCCTTCTAAGGTGTTAGCATCTGTTTGGGCTAGTGAAAAGCCTACTAGGTGTAAATTCCTACACCTGCCCAAGGTGGTGCCTCGTTACGGGCATGGAAGATACTCCCACTTGAATTGAACCTTTTCCAACATAATCCGTGATGGAAAAGGAGAAGGTACCTTATTAGTCCATCTTGGACTATGGGTAATTCGAGAACCGATTTAGAGGTCCGACCTAAACCTCATATAGTGAATCTTGGTAGCTTCCCAATTAATACCATACCTTTACTATAGGTGTCACCTACGTTAGGGACATAAAAAGGGATATACACATCTTTTGCTTTCTTTATTCGCCTATTTTATTTTAATTACATCTATGTTTTATTATCTAGAATATTTATTTCATGGATACTAACTTGTTTACTTTGTTCTTTTCTTTTCCTTCTTGTGCATCATTCATTTGCATCATGGGTATTTGCTTTAGGTCTAATTTCAGATCCAACTAATTTCTATTCAATTTTATGGTGAACCAAGCAAAAGTTGTGGTTTCCAAAACTTTTGAAGAAGTCCACATAGAGTCGAAACTGAATCAAAGAAAATGAGGGACTGCATACCCAAGGACTTCGTATTGAGATTGTCGAAGATAACACACTTGGATCTCAGACAAAATAATTTGAATTGGTACATATATGGGAAGGATAGGATAAAGCCAAGCAAACCTAGTTTATGGCAAAATATGGACATTTGGCCATGTTGTTGAAGATCCTTATAGATGAACAGTTGGTCCAAGCTTTGATAGAATTCTGGGACCCCTTTTACTGATGATTTTCATTTAACCACCATGACATAACCCTCACCATATAATAGACTGTATCATTATTAGGGTTAGGACAAATGGAGACAAGACCTATCTAATGCAAAGAATGCAACCCGGTGAGTCATAGAAAGAGATTAGCACATATCCTTGATTTATCTCACCGGCGCTTTGAACATAAAGGCAATGCCATAATTATTTCATGGCAATTTTTGGAGGAGTATATTAGGGATCATCCAGAAAAAGAAGAAGCCCTCAATGCATTTGCTTTAGCCATATACAAGTTGGTTTTCTTCCTAAAGGTACTAAAACATGTGAAAGTAGTAGTGATTGAGCTCTTTGATGAGTTAAAGTGAAATATGCATCCTGCCTTGCCATCTTAGCAAAAATGATTCGAGCATTTAATGCATGTTGAAAGTTAGGAAAATGCAGATTCTTTGGGAGTGCATTAGTGCTATATATCTGGGCCTATAGCCTTTGTTGGAAGATGGCACCTATAAGATTAAACCCTATTTCTCACACTTTATCCCTCTCCAGCATTTTATGGAGAAAGATTGGCCATGGTTGTCAATGAAGTGGGTGGCATCATTGAAGGATTTGGCCCTGAAAGAGATAACATGGAAAACTCTTTAGTTTGCATTGAAATCTGCCCTATATAGGTGCGGTCAATTGTCATTTGTGCCTTTGCTTGGATTATAGGGTAAAGTCGGATATGCACCACTTTTGGTCCAATAGTAATATGGGATTAAGTAATTCATCCCATGACTTTCGATTTAGCTAGTGTGGATTTTGATTATAATGGGGAAAGATACAAGAACATGCTTCCGACAACTGCCATACATTGGAAAGAGAGATACGAGTCTGGGCTGCTATCTTCACAGATCAAACCACTCTCAAGTACAATGCATGAAGACCAATTCAGGGTTGTGATTTCATTATTCCAAGCATAAAGGGGGTCAATCTTCAAGTGACCATTCAACCAAAGCCTTCCATGCCTTTCGAAGTGGAGTTATCAGAGAAGAGACAGAAGAGACCAAAAAAGAGTGATTACCAAGAACCAAGCCCTTTAGGAAGAGATCATGTATCTGAAGATAAAGATGGAAGCTAAAGAAAAGGATCTTCAGAAAATGGAGGAGAAGTACACTTTAATGAAGCATGTTTGGGTGGAACGAAACAAGAAGATGAAAATAATTGGTCTATCTAGGAGCTCCAGCAAATTTCCTAGTCAAGCTGCTGAGGAAATGCTTAAGCTTCGTAGAGAGCTTGGAAAATGGAAAACTAAAAATCATGGGAAGCAAAGCCAAGGCAGCTACATTCGAATAAGAGCAAAGGGAGCACTCAGATACATGAAGACAATGGAGGAGGTTTGCAGAAAAGAATAAGTGGCTCAAAAATGCCATTCACTAAGAATGAGAAAGGATGATAGAATTACTCCAAGAAAAAGAAGCACTTATTTCAGCTTTGGGGCAAGTAAGATAAGTGTTATCTCAAAGAGAGTGCGACATTGAGGCATGGGTCTAAGCATACGAGGAAATGGATGTCTATTAGGATAATAAGTTTTGCCAAGTCTGAGATGAATGTGACAAGTGGATGACCAATTCGCTAAGGTGATAGTTTTGTATTGATCATTTGACGAAACAAATTCACTCAATAGTCATCCAAGCAAGGGATATGGTAGAGAGGATCCAAGGACTTCAAAGATAAATCAACCTAGTTGGTGAATTTGACCCAGCAATATTTCAGTTTTTGGAACAAGTCGAAAAGCAGTATGACCAAATTAGGAAGTTCTATGGACATAATTCTAATATGATAAGTGATATGTAATTCCCTTCTAAAAATCAATGGCTATTATGGATTTTGAAGTCTTGTAGTAAAACAAATGCCCTTGAATACGTTCATTACTCATGCATACATACACATACACAAATGATTATTGATCTATTAATAATTACTTAATTCCTAAAAATTTTTGAATTCACATAAGGTTTAACCATTGTGAATTGAGACCAATCAACATCGTCAATACCTAGACATAGTTACTACACTAGAGCAATAGAAAGAGAATGGCTGAAGACCATATTTCAAGATTAAAACGGCTCAAGGAAAGCCACAAGCAGGTTCAAGAGGCCATGTTGGAAAGACAGGATGAACTTTAAGCTCAAATCGCATAGATGGTGGAGCTACTACTAGTTAGAGGGCTAACTCATCTTGCGCAAGAAGAAAATACTGATGCTCTCACTAGAAGATCCGGGGGGCCACTAGTTAAAGAATTAAGCATCAACTCACCACTAACCAATGCCCAAAATGTACAATATAAGGCCCCATCAGCTACTCTTCCATCAGTCATTGTCATAAACCTTGAGGCTATACCTCAAAAAACAACTATGTGAGCTATTCCCATCCAATAGGAATGTATAGGACTAGGCATCGATGAAGAAGCAAAGATTAAGCAAAAGGCCAAAAAAGTAGTTAAGGTCAAAAAAATAAATGGAAAAGTAAAACTACTACTCCTTGACAGAAGGTTAAATGCCAAAGAAAGGGCTAAATTATACAACAGTGTGGACGTTGAAGACCTCAGCTTAGTTCCAGATCTTATTTTCCCCTTGAAATTTAAGATGTTAGAGTTTGAGAAGTATAAAGCACTACATTCCCGTAGGTACACATCAAAATGTTTATAAAAAAAATGGCAAGCTACTCATAAAATGAGAAACTCTTAATCCACTATTTTTAGGAAAGCCTATCAGGATAGGTGTTGAGATGGTACAATGATTTGAATCGTACCCAAATTAAATGCTAGGTTGACTTGGCAAGTGCTTTTCTCCAACTATATAAGCACATGGCTAAGTGGGCTCTAGATCGATTGACCCTCTAAAATTTAGAGAAGTCAAATGGATCTTTCAAAGAATATGCCCAACGATGGAGGGACATAGCCTTTGAAGTCTAATCACCCTTGACAGAGAAGGATATGACAATGTTATTTATCGATGCTTTATGTCCACCCTATTTTGACACGCTGGTAGGAAACACAACAAAAAATTTCTCCAATCTCGTAATTATTGGTGAGGCCTATAATGTAAAGAAGCTAGGACCAGTAAAAAAAATGATGAAACACCATCAGTCGGTTATGTGAGCCAGCCATATTGCCCAAGACCTCACCCCTATTATCAAAATCCAAGACAAATGCCCAAAAACACTTATCTATATAGCACACCTCGAACCCTCATTTCAACAACTGCCTAACCTATCTTTCCAAACCTACTTCCCTAAAATTAGCTAAGACCCAACACCAACACACAACCATAAAGAACCAATCAAACCAGACCCTATTTTGATCTTTTTCCTTATTCAAAAAAAATGTTCGACAAACTTTTAGAATTGAGGCTAGTAGTGCCAATTTTTTGTCAAACCGTATGAAGGCAATTATCCAGCTGGTATGACCCAAACCTACAATTTGAATACCATACATTGCTGGGTCACTCGATTGAAAACTACCAATCATTTAAGCACAAAGTTCAAAGCCTTCTTAATTGAGCCACCTTCAAGTTTGATAACACACTGGCTCCCAATGTGGTAGTAAACCCTTTGCCAGATCATCCTGAGCCCAGAGTCAATGTCATCAGCTTTGAAAATAGGTAATTGAGGAAGTTGAGTGTGAAAGATGTCAAAACACCCTTGGGGAAAGTATGGATGGTTTTGACCAAAGCTGAATCCTTAGCCCCAATTGGGAAAGCATTAAAGGACAATTTAACAATGATGTCAATTTCAACAAGTATCACCTAACTTTAGGGCATATCTTACAAAGTTGTCTAGGTTTTTTAGCATTGATTCAAGGGATGATGAATAATGGTGAGATCGAGTTTTTAGAGCAAACTAAAGTGAAAGCGAAAAAATTAGTCATTATGGTGGGGGAAGGATCGTCACCACCCCCATACGGTATCGGTCACCCTCTCACCATTCATTGCAACTAAACCACACCTCCAACAGTGGATATTATCCCCAGACTGATTATTAGGACACCAATGCCATTCCATTATCAAGATAGTAAACAGCTATTGTGGTAGTATGATGGTGGGGTCACCACTCTAAAAACTATTACTACCCAATTAGCATCCGTTGATATCACAAGAGTTAGCCATGTTATTAGAAGCTGGCGTGTATACGGTGGGGAAACTAGTGAAGCTGATACAAAGGTGAAATTAAAGGCATAAACATCTAGAAAGGCAATGGTTATCGAGGATGTCCTAGAGGAAAAACAAGAACCAGTAAAGGAAAAAGAGGCAGCTAAATCCTAAAATATATCAAGCATAATGAGTACTGTGTCATGGAGCAATTAAAGCAATAACTAGGGAAGATTTCCTTGCTAACTCTGTTGCTCAATTCTGAACTGCATCAAAATGCTTTGTTGAAAGTACTAAATTAGGCCTATATCCCTCAAACATTTTTGTTAACAAACTTGACCGCATGGTAAATAATAGTGTCATTAACAACTTCATCTCATTTAGTGAGGATAAAATTCTGCCAGAAGGTAATACTTCAACAAAAGCCCTCCACATCATGACTTATTGCAAAGGGACCATACTATCTAAGGCTTTTATCAATAATGGCTCTACTTTAAATGTCATGCCATAGCGTACACTATCCTGTTTCCTTGTAGATGTTAGCCAAATCAAACAAAGCCATGTAATTGTTAGGGCTTTTGATGGAACAAGGAGGGACATCAAAGGAACTATTTTAGTTACTCTAGAAATTGGTCCTCGCCTATTTGAAATTGAGTTCCATATTATGGATATCACTCCAGCATATAATTGTTTATTAGCGCGACCATGGATTCACCTCGTCAAGGCTGTTCCATCATCCTTGCATCAAAAAGTCAAGTTTATAATTCATTAAAGATTGGTGAGCGTATTTGAGGAAGAAGACATAGTCACTATAATGTCTACAGAGGCTACTTACATTGACACAAATGCTAAAACTGATGAATGCTCTTTTAAAGTTTATGAGATTGTTAACAGGACCTTTATATCAAAAGGGTCAATCATTTCTAAACTGAGGCTATCGAAAAGCACATGTATGGGCCTCAAGTTAACAATAGGGAAATAAGCTTTAGTCGAAAAAGACTCGAGAGATGTTTGCAAGGAATCAGTCAGGCCATTAATGTTAATGGTAAGAAGGACAAATATGGATTAGGCTTTAAGCCAGAAAGAGTTTAGAAAAAGAAGTTTAAAAAAAGAATGAGAGAAAAATAGCCATCCCTGGGTGTTCGCCAATAGTCAAGCCAAAAATCAACTCCTTAACCCTATTGAAAGAAATTTTTCTACTATGGAGGAGTCAATCCAGTAAATGGAAATAAAGAAACCAGGAACATTATTCTGGTTATCAATGAAGCCTTCAAAGAGCATCATGTGGCTACCATTGGAAGAGATGATGAAGAGTTCACTAAGGATTGTGGGATTCGCCCATGCCCCCTTATATATTTTAAGGAATTGGATATGTACTAAGAAAAGCATAGTGTCAGGCCAATCTTAAAGCAATAACTAAGAAATGAACTTTGTCATCCATAAATCTTTTTATAAAAACTCATAATGTTAATTTATCATCAATAGAAATGACATGTATGTAATCTTTCCTTATATAATTTTTAATGGTTTTTTTCATTTCTTACATCGTTTCTTTTTTATTTCTTATCTCAACATCTTTTTTCCTTTTTTGCATCCATGCCTCATTCATATCCTATATTCATTTGCCTATTTCTTCCTTGCTTTTGTCTTTGTAGAGAAACATCAAATCTGATCAAGATTCAGAGGTTAATTTTGAATAGACTATTTGCTTGAACAAGGTCAATCTTAAAGAAAATATCGATGATCATATATTTCCTCTGATTTGTTAAAAATAATTGAACGAGAAGATGAGTGCATAATACCCCATGAAGAGCCCACTGAGATTATCAATTT
>JAQSVH010176267.1:0-20754 GCA_029448705.1 Adansonia digitata
TGCCCAAAGTGGAACATTCCATTTTCAAAGTAAAATCCAGAGGTCATTTTTATTGAAAATCTCGATATTCCCCATCTTTTCGGGGCATATATGAGATTAAATCTTTTTCATCAAAACCTGGATTTGTATTTCTATAAGGTTTATGCATTAAAAAGGGTTTATCGAAATAATGACAAGTTAAGATCAAAAAAATCAAAATCGAGATAAGACATAGCTAGTAAGGTATCGATTTTGGGCGTCGCGGGCATAACCAACTCCCGAACCCAAATGATGAATCTTGGTATTGCGTAGACCACAAGATCGATGTTTTGAGTTTCATAACTCAAAAAATAAGTTTTAATAGGCATCCGATCATGCCTAGCCCAAAATGATCAGTGGTGACTCTAAGCGTTGGCCATTTCATGATGGTCATCTGAAACCATAAGATGAATGATTCATCTTATGGTCCCCTTCACTGTACCATAAATCGAGAATCCATACATTCTCATTCTTATCACATCGTGAAAGAAAAGTCTCAGTTAAGAAGATATTTCCAAGTTAGAAAAATATTTTAAGTCGTACGCACCCATAGATCTGCAAGGATCCATCCTGGGGTACGTTGTGATAGTTTGGCGACTCCGCTTGGGATATAGTATAAAGAGTTAAGCCAATAGCTAACTGTGTCTTGCTAGGCTTCTGATTCTTTCGATCTTCGATCATTATTTAACCATGACCCTTTTCTTCATTTTGTCAACTAATCTTTTGTTCGGTATGATTGTCAGAATATCTGGAGAATAGGGTCACTCGGGGAAACATTCCTAACCTTTTCTCTTAATTACCATAATTATCTAGGTGACAGTGAGTATACAATTGTCACCCGCATATGCAATTTTATCATTTATCAAGGCATGCTGTCATGCTACCCAAATGATGGCTAACCTTTGTATAAATAAGTGACGGTGAATAAAAACCATCGTTCATACTGCAAGCCGTTATGCTATCTGAGTCACGACTTAACGCACGTCTGCACTAGTGGTGATAAATAAATATTACTACTAGCCGGTTATTTTTCCATTAAAATAAGATATTAGGTCACCTCATGAAGGGTAGATTGCATTCTGGCATATTGTACGCTACTCGTTTCGTGTCTCTCCACGTTGGTTGAGACATGTCATGAATTTTTTTCTCTGATGTTCTCAAATTCTTTAAGTTTTTACATTTGTCTCTTATACATTTCACTAACTTGTTTCCCTTTGTTTGTGCATTGGTGCATGCATCATCTTATCATAACTATCATGACTATCATCATTTTGAGACAATTGTTCTAGTTTAGTATTTAGCAAGGGACTTTTTTGTGGCTCTATGAAAGATGTTATTGACAAAGCTATTCCATGGCTCTATGAAAGATGTTATTGACAAAGCTATTCCATGGCTCTATGAAAGATGTTATTGACAAAGCTATTCCAGGATTCAATTATCTCCAATGCATTCACATATTTACTTTTACTTTTTTACACTTGCATTAATTATTCAGTATCTTAACTCATCATTGCATCATAATCACTCATCAATAAATACATTTTCAAGTAGAAGTCTCATACAAGAATTGGGCCATAAAAGTGCAAGGGACTCCGAGGTCAATCAAGAAAACAAAACCTAACATCTTGCATCACTACAATATGCGATGTTGTAAACAAATCATGGAGAGTGATCATGAAGCTCATATTGAGTGACTTGAGCTAATGGTTAAGGAATCATGAGACCAGATGCTCCATCAACAATGAAAAATGCAAACTCAAATTGCAAAACTTATGGAATTAATGATAGCCTCCGTTAAAGAAAAAGGGCAAGCCAGCACTGTTGCAACAAGGAATAATCCTTCCAACATAGAAAGTCCCCCTGCCAATAATCCAGAACTTGCCCAAGAGGAAGCTAGACAAGAACAATGGCCTACTCCTCCACCTGCCACTTAGGTTCTACCAATCATCTACATAAATCCCATTGCAATAAGCTAATTTATTCTTGGTACTTAAGGGGTGAATGCATGAGTCTTATCGATAGATCCGATAACCCTTGACTATGAGGAACTAGAGAAAACAGAAGGTCAAAAGTTTGCCATGACTACGGAGGAAGTGAACAAATTCCAATTACTAAAAAAAATGCCTCCAAGCTATCGAGGGGAGTGACAAGTTTAGAGCTCTTGATGCACAATCACTGTCTTTGGTGTCCAACCTTGTCATTCCCTCGAAGTTCAAAGTCCCAGAGTTTGAGAAGTTTAATGGAACCACTGATCCTTCCGTCCATTTCTGAATATACCTATGAAATATGGCTGGGTATGAGAAAGATGAAAAACTCCTTGTCCATTGATTCCAGCATAGCCTTACTAGCGTAGTAGCTTAGTGGCATATCGAGCTAGACAATGTCAAAATCCAATCATGGGTCGACTTGGCTAAGACCTTTCTAAATCAATACTAGCATGTGTCAGATTGGGCACCAGATTGATTTTCCCTGATGAATTTCGAGAAGAGATCCACTGAAAGTTTTAGGCAATACGCCCAAAGTTGGCAAGAGGAAGCAGCCTTAGTCCAGCAACCCCTTACAGAAAAAGAAATGACAGTCACTTTCATCTACACCTTACATGTTCTTATTATGAGAAGCTCGTACGAAATGCCACCAAAAAATTCATAGACTTAGTTTTCATTGGAGAAATGATCGATGTTGCCATTAAGAGTAGTAGAATGTCTATCGAAGAAATAGTTGGATTGAGTAAGAAGCCCACGGCTAGTAAGAAAAAGGAATAGGAGGCCAACATTATAAATTACGCTGGGTCATTTCAGCCAAGATAGCATCAAGCACCTAACCCTCGCTACTTAACTTCTCCTTAATCAAGTTAAAACTTTCTTATGCTACTTCAGTCCGCTTAAACTTTATTTCGTTCTTTATGCACTCAGTTAAATCTACAATGGCGCTAAAATTTTTCAAAAAGTATCTATAAAAGGACATTAAACCATGAAAACTTCAGACTTTAGCAACATTAGTGGGAATTGGCCACTCTTTCATAGCTTTAACCTTCTCTTCATTAACCTTCACTCTATTTTGGGAAATGACATAGCCAAAAAAAGCTAGATGATCCTTGCAAAAGATGGACTTCTTGAGGTTGGCAAATAGCTTCTCTTCTCAAAGCACTTCAAAGACCTTTGTAAGATACTCTATATGTCTATCAAAGCTCCTACTATAGACAAGTATGTCATCAAAATAAACAATAACAAAATGACTATTAAATTTTCATAAAACATGATTCATTGGTTGCATGAATGTACTAGGAGCATTGGATAAGCCAAAGGGCATGACTGTCCTTCATACAACCCAAACTTAGTCTTGAAGGCTATTTTCCATTCATTATCTTCTTTTATTCAAATTTGATGGTATCTAATCTTGAGATCAATCTTTCAAAAGATAAAAGAGCCATGTAACTCATCCAACATGTCATCAAGCTGTGGAATGGGATAGTGTTATTTGATTGGAATCTTGTTAATAGCATAGCTATCTATGCACATGCGCATTGATCCATCCTTCTTAGGCACCAAAAGAGCTGGTACTGCACATAAACTCATAGACTCTTTAACATAGCCCTTCTCCATTGACTCCATTACTTGCCATTAGAGTTCTTTAGCTTCTTCTAGGTTGCATCGATACGCTGGTCTATTGGATAATGTCCAACCAGGTATAAGATCAATCTGATGCTCTATTCCATGATTGGTGGTAACTTTTTTAGGAGTTCTTCTGGGAAAACATCCAAAAATTTCTTCAATATTTTATCCAATTTTGGATGGACAGCTCTACTTTCCCTTAAAATCTCCTTAGCTATCAACAAGTAAACAATCTCATTAGATATTAAAGCATGCTTTACCTCTTCCTTGTTGGCAAATAAGCTATCCTTCGTTCTTTTACTGATTTCCAACTGGTCTTATATTACGTAGGAAAGACTGCGAGGTGTCAATAGCACACATTTACAATCCTTTAAAATAGAATAGGTGTTTGCATGCCCATGATACATAGTGTCTCGATCAAACTATCCAAAGTCTTCTAAGAAGCACATGGCTAGCATTTATTGGTACCACATCACATGTTACTTCATCCTTGTACCTTTCTATGGTAAATAACACCTTCACTTATTCTTTAACCCTTAAGTTTCCCCCATTGTTTAGTCATTGCAAATGATAAAGACGTGGATGCTTAGTAATGGTAAGGTTTAATTTATTAACCAATGTAGTAGAGGCTATATTAGTGCAACTTCCTCCATCAATGATTAAACCACATACCTTTCCATTAATGTTGCAACAAGTGTGAATCCCGCTGTCCCTCCTCTTTTTTTTAATTGTATGACCAGATTATGACAAATAACAAGCAATTTTCCTTCTTTAGGAGGTGCGACTTGCTCTTCTTCTACTTCTACTTCTGAATCTAATTCACCATCACTAACAACTTCTTTAATTGATTCATGAATGATCATTACCTTTTTGTTAGGACATTGAAAAGCTATGTGTCCAAGCTTGAGGCACTTAAAACACTTGATGTCACAGTTTCTTGTTGAAGGTTAGAAATTTTTAACTTTTTCTCTTTTTCAACGATGGTCATCTTAGTAGGACCCTTCTTTTCTTCATGTTTTGTGATTACACTGCATCATTAACATCTCAAACTCTTTCACATAATCTTTAACATAATAAGGTCCTTATTGCAAAGTTTGCAACTTAGGAATAGCTCTTGCTAATAGTATTGAGGTATAAACCTCTTTTCCATAAGCTTTTTTATAAGCCTCTATGTCGAGACTGGATTTTCTCCTCCACACCTTTTTTGTACCTTTAGATTTTCCCCCTATAGATTAGCATAATAAGTAAATTCTAAAGCCACGAGCTTTACCTTTTCAGCCTCAGTGTATTCTTGACACTCAAAAACTTTCTCAACACATACCCACTTCAAGTACTCTTCGAAAGAGCTTGCTCCATGAAAAAGTGGAATCTTTATCTTGATATTATCAGAGGTTCTTGGCTGCCACCATTGCCTTGGTGCTTCTTTAGGTTCATCTTCTACGCACAGATCATCATAGTCATCACCCTCATCATTATCAACTCTTAATCATTATGGATGATTGTTTTATGGTTGATGCACTACCAATCTTTCCACCATATGCACAAGTTGATCCATATGTGTAGGAAGCTCTTTGTTATTACGTTCAAGCACTATAAAACGAGCTTGTTTAGAACTCATCCCTAGTTGCAATCTCATATTTGGTGGTGATGGGTCTCGCTACCTTCGACATTGTGTTTATCACTCTAAAACCTCAAAAACCTTAGCTCTGATGCCAATAATGATGAGCCTTATAAGAATATAACTCAATGGAAATAGGTCTCTAATGATTCAAAACAAAAATAGAATAAAAAATATGGAATCTATAAGTTAGAAGGATGGAAGGAATAAACCTTGATTGATTGATAAGAATCCTTGCCACAATCAATACAAGGGTTGGATGCAACTTTTAGGGAAGAGAAACCAAAAAGATAAATCTCAAAAACTTACCACCAAGAAGACTTGGATAAGAGAAAAGAACTAAAAATAATAAGCTACTTTATTAATCAACTATGAATGCCCCAAAAACAAGCATAAGGTCTTTTATTTATAGTAAAGAATATGGCCAAAGGCCTTTACAAGAAAAGGATACTCAATCCTAAACAATTAATTAAGACATTGCTTGCCCATAAAGAAAGTAAAACCTTCCTAAAAAGAAACTTCCTAAAATAAAATAGTCAATGGAATTAATTTCCTTGCAAGCTAAGGAATGAAAACCTTCCTAAAATAAAAACTAAAAGCCTTAGAGATAAAGTAATAATCAGCATACCAAAAGTTTCCTAATTTGGATGATGCTGACTTTATTGCTTCAAGAAGACTTCTAAAATCTTCAAGGATCTTCCTTACTGAGCACATGATACACTAAGTTTACTCCTTTAACTATTGATCGTCTGATTGGGCCTATATACTCAAACTCCTTATCCTTTGGGTTGCTAACTTGGGCCAACCATGATATGTCACATCATTTTTCAATTGGGACAAACATTGATTCACATAGTAATCTCTTTTTTTCATGATTGGGCACCATAAACTCATTCTCCATATTATGATAATGATATTGAAGCTTTGGTTTCATAAGAAAAGCTTCTCTTTCCATCTTTTTTTAAAGCTAAAGTTCATTTGTCAATTGGGATAAACACAGATTCATATAGTAATCTTTTTTCTTTTCATGATTAGGCACCATAAACTCATTCTCCTCATTGGGACAAATGACATTAATGCTTTGGTTTCATAAGAAAAGTTTTTATTTCCATCATTTTTAGTGTTAAAGTTCATTTGTCAAATGGGACAAACACGGATTCACAAAGTAATTTCTTTTGTTTTCATGATTAGGCACCATGAACTCATTCTCCTTATTAGGATAAAAGATGTTGATGGTTTGGTTTCATATGAAAAGCTTCTCTTTCCATCATTTTTTAGAGTTAAAGTTCATTTGTCAATTGGGATAAACACGGATTCACATGGTAATCTCTTTTTTTTTCATGATTGGGCACCATAAAGTTATTTTTCGCATTGGGATAAATGATATTGATGCTTTGGTTTCACAAGAAAAGCTTCTCTTTCCATCATTTTTAGAATTAAAGTTCATTTTTCAATTGGTACACACATGGATTCACATAGTAGTCTACTTTTTTTTCATGATTGGGCACCATAAACTCATTCATCTCATTGGGATAAAAGATGATGATGCTTTGGTTTCATATGAAAAGCTTCTCTTTCCATCATTTTTGAGAGTTAAAGTTCATTTGTCAATTGGGACAAACACGGATTGACATGGTCATCTCTTTTCTTTTCATGATTGGGCACCATAAAGTCATTTTCTGCATTGGGATAAATGACATTGATGCTTTGGTTTCATAAGAAAAGCTTTTCTTTCCATCATTTTTAGTGTTAAAGTTTAATTGTCAATTGGGACAAGCACGGATCCATATAGTAGTCTGCTTTCTTCTCAGGATTGGGCACTATAAATTTATTCTCTTCATTAGGATAAATGACATTGATGCTTTGGTTTCATAGAAAAAGCTTCTCTTTCCATCACTTTTTAGAGTTAAAGTTCTTTTGTCAATCAGGACAAACACAGATTCACATTGTAATCTCCTTTGTTTTCATGATTGGGCAACATAAACTCATTCTCTGCATTGGGATAAATGTCATTAATGCTTTGGTTTCATCAGAAAAGCTTCTTTTTTCATCATTTTTAAAGTTAAAGTTCATCTGTCAATTGGGACAAAAATGGATTCACATAGTAACCTCTTTTTTTCTCATGATTGGGCACCATAAACTCATTTCCTCGTTGGGATAAATGACATTGATGTTTTGGTTTCATTTAAAAAGCTTTGCTTCCCATAATCTTTTAGAATCAAAGTTCATCAGTCAATTAGAACAAAGATGGATTCACATAAGAATCTCTTTTTTTTCATACTTAGGCACCATATAATTATTTCCCGCATTGGGATAAATGGCATTAATGCTTCAGTTTTATAGGAAAAGCTTCTCTATCCATCATTTTTTAGAGTTAAAGTTCATTTATCAATTGTGACAATCATGGATTCACATAGTAATCCCTTTTTTTTCATGATTGGGCACCAAAAACTCATTTTTCTCATTGGGGCAAATGTCATTGATGCTTTGGTTTCGTAAGAAAAGCTTTTCTTTCCATCATTTTTTAGAGTTAAAGTTCATTTGTCAATTAGGACAAACATGGATTCACATAGTAATCTCTTTTCTTTTCATGATTGGGCACCACAAACTCATTCTCCTTATTGGGATAAATGACATTGATGCTTTGGTTTCATAAGAACAACTTCTCTTTCTATCACTTTTTGAGTTAAAATTTATTTGTCAGTTGGGACAAACACGAATTTGCATAGTAATTATTTTTCTTTTCCTAATTGGGCACCATAAAGTCATTCTCCTAGTTGGGATAAATGGTATTGATGCTTTGGTTTCATAAAAAAAGCTTCTCTTTTTGTCATTTTATTAAGTTAAAGTTCATTTATCCATTGGGACAAACACAGGTTCACATAATAATCTCCATTCTTTTTATCATTGGGCACCATAAACTCGTTCTACTTATTAGGATTAATGATTTAATGCTTTGGTTTTATAAACGATGGTTCTCTTTTTACCATTTTTTAGAATTAAAGTTCATTTCTTAATTAGGACAAACATGGATTCAAATAGTAATCTACTTTATTTTCATCATTGGGCAATATAAACTTATTCTACTCATTGGGATAAATGACATTGATGCTTTGGTTTCATAAGAAAAGCTTCTTTTTCCATCATTTTTAAAGTTAAAATTCATTTGTCACTTGGGACAAGCATAAATTCAAATAGTAACCTCTTTTTTTCATGATTGGGCGCCATAAACTCATTCTCATCATTGGGATAACTAACATTGATGCTTTGGTTTCATTTAAAAAGCTTTTATTCCCATAATTTTTTAGAATCAAAGTTCGTCTATCAATTAGGATAAACATGGATCACATAATAATCTCCTTTCTTTTCATGATTGGGTACCATAAAATCATTCTACGCATTGGGATAAATGGCATTGATGCTTTGGCTTCATAAGAAAAGCTTCTCTTTCCATCATTTTTTAAAGTTAAAGTTCTTTTGTCAAATAGGACAACCACAGATTCACACAGTAATCCCTTTTCTTTTCATGATTAGGCACCATAAAGTCATTCTTCTCATTAGGGCAAACGAGTTTAATGCTTTGGTTTCATAAGAAAAGCTTCTCTTTCCATCATTTTTTAGGGTTAAAGTTCATTTATCAATAGGGATAAACATGGATTCATATAGTAATCTCCATTCTTTTCATGATTGGGCACCATAAACTTATTCTGCTCATTAGCATAAATGATATTAATGCTTTGGTTTCATAAGAAAAGCTTATCTTTCCATCATTTTTCAGAGTTAAAATTTATTTGTCAATTAGGGAAACATGGATTCACAAAGTAATCTCCTTTCTTTTCCTGATTGGGCACCATAAACTCATTCTTCTTATTGTGATAAATGACATTAATGCTTTGGTTTCATAGGAAAAGCTTCTATTTCCATCATTTTTAGTGTTAAGTTCTTTTGTCGATTGGGACAAACAAGGATCCATATAGTAGTCTCATTTCTTCTTAAGTTTAGGCACTATAAACTCATTCTTCTCAACAGGATAAGTGACATTGATGCTTTGGTGCTATAAGAAAAGCTTCTCTTTCCATTATTTTTTAGTGTTAAAGTTCTTTGGTCAATTAGGACAAACATGGATTCACATAGTAATCTCTTTTGTTTTCATGATTGAGCATGACAAAGTCATTCTTCGTATTGGGATAAATGACATTGGTGCTTTGGTTTCATTTAAAAAGCTTTGGTTCCCAAAATTCTTTACAATCAGAGTTCATCTGTCAATTACGACAATGATGGATTCACATAAGAATCTCATTTTTTTCATGGTTGGGCACCATAAATTCATTCCACGCAATAGGATAAATGGCATTGATGCTTTGGTTTCATAAGAAAAGTTTCTCTTTTCATCATTTTTTAGAGTTAAAGTTTATTTGTCAATTGGGACAATAACAGATTCACGTAGTAATCCCCTTTCTTTTCATGATTAGGCACCATAAACTAATTCTTCTCGTAGGGGCAAATGACATTGGTATTTTGGTTTCATAAGAAAAGTATCTCTTTCCATCATTTTTTAGAGTTAAAGTTCATTTGTCAATTGGGACAAACATGGATTCACGTAGTAATCTCTTTTATTTTCCTGATTGGGCACCATAAACTCATTCTCCTCATTTGGGTAAATGGCATTGATGCTTTATTTTATAAGAAAAACTTCTTCTTCCGTCATTTTATAGAGTTAAAGTTCATTTTTCCATTGGGGCAAAGATGGGTTCACATAATAATCCCCATGCTTTTCATCATTGGGCACCATAAACTCGTTTTACTCATTAGTATAAATGATATTAATGCTTTGGTTTGATAAACAAAGGTTTTCTTTCCACTATTTTTTAGAATTAAAATTTGTTTCTTAATTAGCAAAAGCATGGATTTAGATAGTAATCTCCTTTGTTTTCTTCATTGGCATGATAAACTCATTCTCTGCATTGGGATAAATGACATTAATGCTTTGGTTTCATAACAAATGCTTTTTTATCCATCATTTTTAAAGTTAAAGTTCATTTGTCAATTGGGACAAGCATGGACTCATATAGTAACCTCTTTTTTCATGATTGGGTGCCATAAACTCATTCTTACTACTGGGATAAATGACATTGATGCTTTGATTTTATTTAAAAAGCTTTTGGTCCCATAATTTTTTAGAATCAAAGTTCGTTTGTTAATTAGGACAAACATGGATTTACATAATAATCTTTCTTTTCATGATTAGGCACCATATACTCATTCCTCGCATTGGGATAAATAGCATTAATGCTTTGATTTCAAAAGAAAAGCTTTTCTTTCCATCATTTTTTAGAGTTAAGGTTCATTTGTCACTTGGGACAATCACAGATTCACATAGTAATCTTTTTTATTTTTGTGATTGGGCACCATAAATTCATTCTCTTCATTGGGGCAAATGACATTAATGTTTTGGTTTCATAAGGAAAGTTTCCATTATTTTTTAGGCTTAAAGTTCATTTGTTAATTGGGATAAACACGGATTCACAAAGTAACCTCCTTTCCTTTCATGGTTGGGCATTCATTCCCTATATTGGGATAAACGACATTGATGCTTTGGTTTCATGAGAAAAACCTCACTTTCCATTAATTTTTAGAGTTAAAGTTCATTTGTTAGTTCGGATAAATACGGATTCACATAGTAATCTCCTTTGTTTTCATGATTAGGCACCATAAGTTCATTCTCTACGTTGGGATAAATGACATTGATGCTTTAGTTTCATAAGAAAAGCTTCTCTTTCCATCATTTTTAGAGCAAAAGTTCATCTATCAAGTGGGACAAACACGGATCCATATAGTAACCACATTTTTTTGCATGATTGGGCACCATAAAATCATTCTCCTCATTAGGATAAATGGCATTGATGCTTTGGATACATCTAAAAAGCTTTTATTCCTACAATTTTTTAAAATCAAAATTTATCTGTCAATTAGGACAGAGATGGATTCACATAATAATCTCCTTTCTTTTTGAGATTGGGCATTGTAAACTCATTCCCCATATTTGGATAAATGGCATTGATGCTTTGTTTTCATAAGGAAAGCTTCTCTTTCCATCCTTATTTAAAGTTAAAGTTCATTTGTCCATTAGGACAAACACGTGTTCCCATAATAATCTCTATTTTTTTCATCATTGGGCACCTTAAACTCGTTCTACCAATTGGTATAAATGATATTGGAGCTTTGGTTTAATAAACAAAGGTTTTCTTTCCACTATTTCTTAGAATTAAAGTTCATTTCTCAATTAGGAAAAAAACGGATTCTCATAATAATCTCCTTTCTTTTCATGATTGGGCATCATAAACTCAATTTTTGCATTAGGATAGATGGCATTGATGCTTTGGTTTCAAAAGAAAAGCTTCTATTTCCATCATTTTTTGTGTTAAAGTTTATTTCTCAAACGGGACAAACATGGAATCACATAGTAATCTCTTTTGTTTGCATGATTGGGCACCATAAACTCATTTTCCATACTGGGGTAAATGACATTGATGTTTTGGTTTCATAAGAAAAGCTTCTTTTTCCATCATCTTTTAAAGTTAAAGTTTATTTATCAATTGGGACAAAGACGGATTCACATAATAATCTCTTTTCCTTTCACGATTGAGCACACAAACTTAATTTCCACATTAGGATAAATGGCAATGATGCTTTGGATTGATAAGAAATGCTTCTCTTTCCATCTTTTTTTGAGTTAAAGTTCATTTGTCAATAGGGACAAACATAGAGCATATAGTAATCTTCTCTCTTTTAATGATTAGGCACCATAAACTCAATTTTCGCTTTGGGATAGATGGCATTAAGGCTTTGGTTTCATAAGAAAAGCTTCTCTTTCCATCATTTTTTACAGTTAAAGTTCATTTCTCAAGTGGGACAAACACGGATTCATATAGTAATATCCTTTGTTTTCATGATTGGCCACCATAAACTCATTCTTCGCATTGGGATAGATGGCATTGATGCTTTGGTTTCATAAGAAACGCTTCTCCTTCCATCATTTTTTAGAGTTAAAGTTCATTTGTCAATTGGGACAACCACGGATTCACATAGTAATCTCTTTTCTTTTCATGATTGGGCACCATAAACTCATTCTTCTCATTTAGGTAAATGACATTGATACTTTGGTTTCATAAGAAAAGCTTCTCTTTCCATCATTTTTTAGAGTTAAAGTTCATTTGTCAATTAGGACAAACACAGATTCATATAGTAATCTTCTTTGTTTCATGATTGGGCACCATAAACTCATTCTCCTTATTGGCATAAATGACATTGATGCTTTGGTTTCATAAGAAAAGCTTCTCTTTCCATCATTTTTAGAGTTGAAATTTACTTGTTAATTGGGGCAAACACAGATTCACATAATAATCACTTTTCTTTTCCTAATTGGGCACCATAAACTCATTCTCCTCATTGTGATAAATGACATTGATGCTTTGCTTCCATAAGAAAAGCTTCATTTCCATCATTTTTAGAGTTAAGTTCATTTGTTAATTGCGACAAACATAAATCCACAAAGTAGTCTTATTTCTTCGGAGGATTGAGTACGATAAACTCATTCTCCATGCTGGGATAAATGACACTGTTGCTTTAGTTTCATAAGAAATCTTCTTTCTCCATTTTTTTAGAGTTAAAGTTCATCTGTCAATTGCGACAAGCATGGATTCACATAGTAACCTCTTTTTTCTTTGTGATTGGGTGCCATAAACTCATTCTTATCATTGGGATAAATGACATTGATGCTTTGGTTTCATTTAAAAAGCTTTCATTCCCACAAGTTTTTGGAATCAAAGTTCATCTATCAATTAGGACAAACATGGATTCATATAATAATCTACTTTTTTTCATGTTTGGCACCATAAACTCATTTCCCGCATTAGGATAAATGACATTGATGCTTTGGTTTAATAAAAAAAGCTTCTCTTTCGATCATTTTTTAGGGTTTAAGTTCATTTGTCAAATAGGACAACCATAGATTCACACAGTAATCCCATTCTTTTCATGATTGGGTGCCATAAACTCATTCTCCTCATTGGCATAAATGACATTGACACTTTGGTTTAATAAAAAAAGCTTTCTTTCCTTATTTTTTAGAGTTAAAATTTATTTGTAAATTGGGGCAAACACAGATTCACAAGTAATCTCCTTTCTTTTCCTGATTGGGCACCATAAACTCATTCTCCTCGTTGTGATAAATGGCATTGATGCTTTGGTTTCATAAGAAAAGCTTCTCTTTTCATCATTTTTAGTGTTAAGTTTATTTGTCAATTGGGACAAACACAAATCCATATAGTAGCCTCATTTCATCACAGGATTGTGCATAATAAACTCATTCTTCGTATTGGGATAAATGACATTGTTGCTTTGGTTTCATGAGAAATCTTTTTTCTCTATCATTTTTAGAGTTAAAGTTCATCTGTTAATTAGGACAAGCATGGATTCTCATAGTAACGTCCTTTTTTTTTCATGATTGGGCGACATAAAATCATTCTCATCATTGGGATAAATGACATTGATGCTTTGGTTTCATTTAAATAGCTTTTATTCCCATAATTTTTTAGAATCAAAGTTCATCTATCAATTAGGATAAACATGGATTCAAATAATAATCTACTTTCTTTTCATGTTTGGGCACCGTAAACTCATTCATCGCATTAGGATAAATGACATTGATGTTTTGGTTTAATAAAAAAAGCTTTTCTTTCCATCATTTTTTAGAGTTAAAGTTCATTTGTCAAATAGGACAACCATGGATTCACACAGTAATCCCCTTTCTTTTCATGATTGGGCACCATAAACTCATTCTTCTCATTAGGGTAAATGAGACTGATGCTTTGGTTTCATAATAAAAGCTTCTCTTTCCATTATTTTTCAGAGTTAAAGTTTATTTATCAATTAGGACAAACACGAATTCATATAGTAATCTCTTTTCTTTTTATGATTGGGCACCATAAACACATTCTTCTCATTGGCTTAAATGACATTGACACTTTGGTTTCATAAGAAAAGCTTCTTTTTCCATCATTTTTTAGAGTTAAAATTTATCTGTTAATTAGGGCAACCACGGATTCACACAGTAATCCCCATTCTTTTCATGATTGGGCACCATAAACTCATTCTCCTCATTTGGGTAAATGAGACTGATGCTTTGGTTTCATAAGAAAAGCTTCTCTTTCTATCATTTTTTAGAGTTAAAGTTCATTTATCAATTAGGACAAACACAGATTCATATAGTAATCTCCTTTCTTTTATGATTGGGCACCATAAACGCATTCTCTTTATTGGCATATATGACATTGACACTTTGGTTTCATAAGAAAAGCTTCTCTTTCCATTATTTTTTAGAGTTAAAATTCATTAGTCAATTGGGGCAAACACAGATTTACATAGTAATCTCCTTTCTTTGCCTAATTGGGCACCATAAACTTATTCTCCTCGTTGCTATAAATGACATTGACACTTTGGTTTCATAAGAAAAGCTTCTTTTCCATCATTTTTTAGAGTTAAAGTTTATTTGTCAAATAGTTCAACCACAGATTCACACAGTAATTCGCTTTCTTTTCATGATTGGGCATCATAAACTCATTCTTCTCATTAGGGTAAATGAGACTAATGCTTTGGTTTCATAAGAAAAGCTTCTTTTTTCATTATTTTTTAGAGTTAAAGTTTATTTATCAATTAGGACAAACACGAATTCATATAGTAATCTCCTTTCTCTTTATGGTGGGCACCATAAACTCCTTTTCCTCATTGGCATAAATGACATTGACAGTTTGGTTTCATAAGAAAAGCTTCTCTTTCCATCATTTTTTAGAGTTAAAATTTATTTGTCAGTTGGGGCAAACATGGATTCACATAGTAATCTCCTTTCTTTTCTTGATTGGGCACCATAAACTCATTCTACTCATTGTGATAATTGACGTTGATGCTTTGGTTTCATAAGAAATGCTTCTTTTTTCATCTTTTTAGTGTTAGGTTTATTTGTTAATTAGGACAAATACGGATCTACATAGTAGTCTCTTTTCTTCTCACGTTTAGACACTATAAATTCATCCTCCTCATTAGGATAAATGACATTATTGCTTTGGTTTCATAAGAAAAGCTTCTCTTTACATCATTCTTTAGAGTTAAAGTTCTTTGGTCAATTAGGACAAACATGGATTCACATTATAATCTCCTTTGTTTTCATGATTGGGCACCATAAAGTCATTCTCTGTATTGGGATAAATGATATTGAAGCCTTGGTTTCATAAGAAAAGTTTCTCCTTCCATTATTTTTTAGAGTTAAAGTTCATTTGTCAATTAGGACAATCATGAATTCATATAGTAATCCCCTTTCTTTTCATGATTGGGCACCATAAACTCATTCTTCTCATTGGGGCAAATGACATTGATGCTTTGGTTTCATAAGAAAAGATTTTCTTTCTATCATTTTTTATTGTTTAAGTTTATTTGTCAGTTGGGACAAATATGGATTCATGTAGTAATCTCTTTTCTTTTCGTGATTAGGCACCATTTCATTACGGTAAATGACATTGATGCTTTTGTTTCATATGAAAAGCTTCTCTTTTCATCATATTTTTAGAGTTAAAATTTAATTGTCAATTAGGACAAACATAGATTCATATAGTAATCCCTTTTTTTTCCTGATTGGGCACCATAAGCTCATTCCCATCGTTGGGATAAATGGCATTGATGCTCTCATTTCATGAGAAAAGCTTCTCTTTCTGTCATTTTATAGAGTTAAAGTTCATTTATCCTCTGGGATGAACATGGGTTCACATAATAATCTCCACGCTTTTCATTATTGAGCACCATGAACTCGTTCTACTCATTGGGATAAATGACATTGATGCTTTGGTTTGATAAACAAAGGTTCTCTTTCCATAATTTTTTAGAACTAAAGTTCATTTCTCAATTGTGACAAACACAGATTCAGATAGTAATCTTTTTTCTTTTCATCATTGGGCACTATAAACTCATTCTCTACATTGGGATAAATGACATTGATGTTTTGATTTCATTATAAAAGCTTCTTTTTTCATCATTTTTAGAGTTAAAATTCATCTGTTGATTAGGACAAGCACAAATTCACATAGCAACCTCTTTTTTCTTTGTGATTGAGCACCATAAAGTCATTTTCATAATTGGGATATATGACATTGATTCTTTGGTTTCATTTAAAAAGCTTTTGTTCCCATAATTTTTTAGAATCAAAGTTCATCTGCCAATTAGGACAAATAAGGATTCACATAATAATCTCTTTTCTTTTCATGATTGGGCACCATAAACTCTTTCTCTGTATTGGGATAAATGGCATTGATGCTTTGATTTCATAAGAAAAGCTTCTCTTTCCATTATTTTTTAGAGTTAAAGTTCATTTATCAATTCGAACAAATATGGATTCATATAGTAATCTTATGTCCTTTCATGATTGGGCACCATAAACTCATTCTCCTCATTGGCATAAATGACGTTGATTCTTTGGTTTAAAAAAAAAGCTTATCTTTCCATCATTTTTTAGAGTTAAAGTTCATTTATCAATTGGGACAAATATGGATTCATGTAGTAATCTCCTTTCTTTTCATGATTGGGCACCATAAACTCATTCTTCTCGTTGGGATAAATGACATTGATTCTTTGCTTTCATAGGAAAAGCTCTTTTGTCCATCATTTTTAGTGTTAGGTTCATTTGTAAAATGGGACAAATACGGATCCACATGGTAGTCTCCCTTCTTCTCAGGTTTAGGCATTATAAAGTCATTTTTCTTATTGGGATAAATGACACTGATGCTTTGGTTTTATAAGAAAAGCTTCTTTTTCCATCATTTTTTAGAGTTAAATTTCAATTATCAATTAGGACAAATATGGATTCACATAGTAATCTCCTTTTTTTTCATGATTGGCCACCATAAACTTATTCTCCTCACTGGCATAAATGATATTGATGCTTTATTTTCATAAAAAAGCTTCCCTTTCCATCATTTTTTAGAGTTGAAATTTATTTGTCAATTGGGGCAAACATGGATTCACATAGTAATCCCCTTTCTTTTCATGATTGGGCACCATAAACTCATTTTTCTCATTTGGGCAAATGACATTGATGCTTTGGTTTCATAAGAAAAGCTTTTATTTCAATTATTTTTTAAAGTTAAAGTTCTTTGGTTAATTAAGACAAATATAGATTCACATAGTAATCTCCATTGTTTTCATGATTGGGTACCATAAAGTCATTCTCCGCATTGGTATAAATGACATTGATGCTTTGGTTTCATAAGGAAAGCTTTTCTTTCTATAATTTTTTAGAGCTAAAGTTTATTTGTCAAATAGGACAACCACAGATTCACCCAGTAATCCCTATTCTTTTCAAGATTGGGTATCATAAACTCGCTCCTCTTATTGGGGCAAATGAGATTGATGCTTTGTTTTCATAAGAAAAGCTTCTCTTTCCATCATTTTTTAGAGTTAAAGTTTATTTATCAATTGGGACAAACATAGATTCACATAGTAATCTCCTTTCTTTTCATGATTGGGCACCATAAACTAATTCCCCATATTGGCATAAATGACATTGATGCTTTATTCACATAGTATCCTCTAATTTTTTCATGATTGGGCACCATAAACTCATTCTCCTCATTAGGATAAATGGCATTGATGCTTTGGTTTCATTTAAAAAGCTATGGATCCCATAATTTTTTAGAACCAAAGTTCATCTGTTAATTAGGAAAAAAATGGATTCACATAATAATCTCCTTTGTTTTCAAGATTGGGCACCATAAAATCATTCCCCATATTGGGATAAATGACATTGATGCTTTGGTATCATAGGAAAAGCTTTTCTTTCCATCATTTTTGAGAGTTAAAGTTCATATGTCAATTAGGACAAACATGGATTCACATTGTAATCTCCTTTCTTTTCTTGATTGGGCACCATCAACTCATTTCGCTCATTGAGATAAATGACATTGATGCTTCAATTTCATAAGAAAAGCTTCTCTTTCCAACATTTTTCATGTTAAAGCAATTTGTCAATTGGGGAAAAATGGATTCACATAGTAATCTCTTTTCTTTTCATGATTAGGCACCATAAACATATTCTCCTCTTTCGGATAAATGATGTTGATGCTTGGGTTTCATAGGAAAAGCTTCTCTTTCCATCATTTTTTAGAGTTAACGTTCACTTGTCAATTGGGACAAACATGGATTGACAAAGTAATCTCCTTTCTTTTCATGCTTGGGCACCATAAACTCATTTTCCTTATTGGGATAAATGACGTTGATGCTTTGGTTTCACAAAAACAGCTTCTTTTTTGAGCATTTTTTAGAGTTAAAGTTCATTTGTTAATTGGGACAAACATTAATTCACCTAGTAATATCCTTTCTTTTCATGATTGGGCACCATAAACTCATTCTTTTTATTAGGATAAATGACATTGATGCTTTCGTTTCATAAGAAAAGCTTCTCTTTCTATCAATTTTTAGAGTTAAAGTTCATTTGTCAATTGGGACAAACATGGATTCACAAAGTAATCTCCTTTCTTTTCATGCTTGGGCACCATAAACTCATTTTCCTTATTGGGATAAATGACATTGATGTTTTGGTTTCACAAAAACAGCTTCTTTTTTTAGCATTTTTTAGAGTTAAAGTTCATTTGTTAATTGGGACAAACATTAATTCACCTAGTAATATCCTTTCTTTTCATGATTGGGCACCATAAACTCATTCTTCTTATTAGGATAAATGACATTGATGCTTTTGTTTCATAAGAAAAGCTTCTCTTTCTATCAATTTTTAGAGTTAAAGTTCATTTGTCAATTGGGACAAACATAGATTCACATAGTAATCCACTTTCTTTTCATGATTAGGCACTATAAACTCATTCTCCTTATTGGGATAAATGACATTGCTTTCCATCAATTTTTAGAGTTAAAGTTTATTTATCAATTAGGACAAACATGGATTCACAAAGTAATCTCCTTTCTTTCCATGATTGAGCACCATAAACTCATTCTCCTTATGGGGATAAACGACATTGATGCTTTGATTTCATAAGAAAAGCTTCTTTTTCCATCACTTTTATTGTTAAAGTTCATTTATCAGCTGGGACAAACATGGATTCACATAGTAGTTCCCTTTCTTTCAATGATTGGGCACCATAAATTCATTTCTTCATTGTGATAAAAGACTTTGCTACTTTGGTTCTATAAAAAAAGCTTCTCTTTTCATCATTTTTTCGAGTTAATGTTCATTTGTTAATTAGGGAAACACGGATTCATATAGTAATCTCTTTTTTTTCATGATTGGGCACCATAAGCTCATTCTCCTCGTTGGCATAAATGACGTTGATGCTTTGGTTTCATAAGAAAAGTTTCTCTTTTGATCATTTTTAAAAGTTAAATTCATTTGTCAATTAGGGCAGACACGTATTCACATAGTAATCTCTTTTTTTTTCATTATTGGGCACCATAAACTCATTTTCCTTATTGGGATTAATAACATTAATGCTTTGGTTTCATAAGAAAAACTTTTTTTCCATCATTTTTTTAAAGTTAAAGTTTATTCGTCCAATGGGACAAACATGGGTTCGCATAATAGTCTCTATTCTTTTCATCATTGGGCACCATAAACTTATTCTATTCATTTGGATAAATGACTTCATTTATACCAATGAGGAGAATGAATTTGTGGTGCCCTTTCATTAAAAAAAAGGAGGTTATCATGTAAATTCGAGTTTATCCAATTGAAAAATGAGCTTTAAATCTAAAAATGGTAAAAAGAGATGTTTTTCATACGAAACCAAAGCCTCGATATCATTTATCCCAATAAGGAGAATGCATTTATGGTGCCTAATCACGAAAAGAAAGAGATTATTTTGTGAAAAGAAAGAGATTATTTTGTGAATCCTTTTTTATCCAATTGAAAAATGAACTTTAATTATAAAAAAGGTTGAGATAGATGTTTTCTTTTGAAACCAAAGCCTCGATATCATTTGTCCCAATGTGGAGAATGTTTTTATGGTGACTAATCACGAAAAAAAAGGAGATTATTTTGTGAGTCCGTTCTTGTCGAAATCGACTAATGAACATTAATTCTAAAAATAGTGGGAAGAGATGTTTTCCTTATGAAACCAAAGCATCAATACCATTTATCCCAATGAGAAGAATGGATTTGTGGCACCCAATCAGCAAAAAAAGGGAGATTGTTATGTGAATCCGAGTTTATCCAATTGAAAATCAAACTTTAACTCTAAAAATTTCAAAAAGAGTTGTTTTTCTTATGAAACCAAAGCCTCAATCTCATTTATCCTAATTAGGAGAATGTGTTTATGGTGCCTAATAATGAAAAGAAAGGAGATTACTATGTGAATCCATGTTTATCAAATTGAAAAATGAACTTTAATTCTAAAAATGGTTGAAAGAGATGTTTTCTTTTGAAACAAAAGCCTCGATATCATTTATCCCAATGAG
>JAQSVH010176308.1:0-20744 GCA_029448705.1 Adansonia digitata
ACAAACTGGCAATAGTATTCTAGATTTTTAGATTTGATCGAGGAAAAGAATACTTAAGTCAATATTTCTTGGATCATTTGACCAAAAATGGATTTTGTCACAATGGAGTCCACTCGAAACTCTAGAACACAATGGAGTGTCTAAAAGGAGAAACAAATTTGTTAGACATGGTTCATTCCATAATGTTTAAAAATAGACCTTCTTATATCCTTTTAGGGATATGCCTTAGAAATTGATGCTTATATTCTAAAAATCTATTGATAAGACACTATATGAGATATGAAAAGGTAAAATGCCAGATTTATCTTACACAAGGATTTGAGGATGCACTGCTTACATAAAGCATGCAATAATTAACAAGCTTGGAGTAAGGTTAGTTAAATATAAGTTTGTTGGGTATGCTACAAAAATGCCTGGATACTATTTTTATAATCACAATGAGCAAAAAGTGTTTGTCTCACAATGTAGACACTTTTTAGAGAAATAATTTCTACTTGAAGAGTCAGTGGCATTAAAATTAATCTTGAAGAAGTTAAGAACTATAAGAAAACATTCCTATAGAACCTAAGCCAGTGGTTAAAGCATCAGATGATAAATTTGAAGCTTAAAAGACATAATTAGTTTATCAATCTGGTAGGATCAAACAGGCTCTAAAGATACAAATTTTTTATGGACCAAGAAAGTTTGCCTTGTGATATTAAACCTACCAATTTCAAAGAAACAATTCTACATTGTTTTTGATAAATGAATTAAAGCCATAAGATTTGAAATGGATGCCATAGAAGTCAACCAAGTATGGACTTTAGTTGATCCACCCGATGAGATAAAACCTATAAGGTGCGAATGGGTATTTGAAAGAAAGACTAGCATAGATGGCAACATTTAAGTGTATAAAGCCAAATTGGTGGCAAAGGGTTATAATTCAAGTAAAATATATTGATCATGGGAAACCTTATTGACCGTTGCCATGATAAAATCCATTCAGATTTTGCTTGCTATAGACACATATCATGATTATGAGATATGGCAGGTAAATGTAAAAACTACGTTCCTTAATAAGAATTTGTAAAAAGAAATGTAAATGATACAACCTAATGGTTTTACATCAAAGTTAAATCCAAATCAGGGTTTTAGACAAAGAATATCCATATATGTGTTAATATATGCCCCATAGCCAATCGGATTGGATGAGGCATATAATATTTAATAATGCAAACCAATAACCTATGTTAATGATTCAAGGTTTTCCTTCATGTTAGTGACATGATTGACAATCACGTAAGTACTAATTGGATAAATCCCATGAAACACAATGGCCTTACAAAGTTAATAATTAGTTATGATGATAAGATCCTTATGCATCAACGTCGTGTTTCTAAAAACATTCTTAGTAATTATATTGTCAAGATAGGGCATTAACAATGTATAAAGACTAGCATATGCTAAGCCTCATACATGTAACTCTTTGATTTAAGAAGTTAAAGTATAGAGATACCTAGGGATAGCATATGGGTGCTTGTTTTGTGGAAATAAGTCATTCTAGTGTCTATGAAATATGTTCTCATGTATAATCATGTATATTAGTCCTCAGACTTGTGATGCCAAGTCATCTTGTATGAGGAGTGCCATGCTTTAATTTATCTAAAAAGAGTCCACAATGGATTGCTACCTAAGGTAGGGTACATTAGGTATGACATGAATGATATGGTGGATGAATGAGTGGTGCAGAGAGTATTCACCACTTCGAGTGATATTGGAGACATATCTCATATGTTTTTAACTTTGGTTAACTTCATAAAGTTATTGACCAATGTATGATGAATTTAAGAGAAATTGTTTCTCTAAATTCATGAGGTTAACCACAAGCTATAGGAACTAATATAGATTGATACATAAGTAGACACTATAATCATGGTCCTTTTGGGATATTTGGTGAAAGGACCAAAGTACATTGAGAGGCTGAAAGGTTTCTTAAGAGGTCATATTAACTCTTCTTGCATACTAGGTGACCATGCTACCTTGTTAGAGGCCAATCTTGGTTTATAAATATAAATAAGTTTAAATGGATACTTATATTTGTTGCCATTATGATGGAAGTCTGATAGGTCACAATAATAAGATGATCTATTGAATTAAATCTAGGATTTAATTAAGTAAAACTTAATTAAATAAAAGGCATAATTAGGATGACTTAATTGAATACTTTCAATTAAGAATAATTCAAGACATAAATTAGATTTACAAAATCTAATTAAAGATATCTTAATAAGGCAATAAAGATAAGAATGTCTTATCAAGGTAATGTCTATCATAGACATGGTTTAATTTTATTAAATAAAGCCAAATAATAATATTTAAAGGATTAAATAACTATTTGTTAATCATTTAATATCATTTATATGAAGTAAAATTGTTTTACTTAGGTTAGAAAATTGAATTATGAATTAAATTATCTAATATGTAAATTTAAGGTTGGGCTAAAAGCCTTAATTATCAAGCCATGTAAGTTTAGTTGTGAACTACTTCAAGTTGGGCTTGTTAATGGGCTAGGCACATAGAATAGCTATTGCTATTAGGCTAAAGTATTAATTAGTTTATATTAAGGCTCAATCTTTGACAAGTTATTTAAAATTGTTTAATTGGGCTTCAAAAAAATAGAGCCTCTTTTTAGGTAAGGCCATCTTTTGAGTATGTTAATATTAGGCTAAGTTGACAAATAGTCAAGCCTAAACTAGCCCAATGTGTATTTAAATACATTGTTAAGGCTTTTTGGCTGGTAAGAAGCATTAGAAAAACCCTAGGTAGCGACTTCAGACTTCCTTGAGGGGTTTGGCGCAACACCTATGCTTCCTTAATTTTTTTTTTTTTATGTTTTCATGGATTTTCTAAGTGCTCTTGAATCATTTTTGACACAACAAAATTAGAAAAATAATTTTCTAACATTGAGAGATTAATTATTCACAAAACTGTGAAATTGGCCAAATCCTGAAATTTCTACTTCCCTAAGCTTGATTATGCATATTTGCATCCTAAGTGATCAAAAAGTGTTTTTGATCGCAATGAAAGATGGAAAATTAGTTTTGTATCCTAAAGGTATCAATTGAAATAAAAAATTAAGATTTTTGGATTCATTTACCTGCATCTACAAAAAAAAAAAATACTTCTTTACCAATTTACTTTTCTCTTCATTAATGTGACAGGCATGTGAATTGTTCCCGGATCACTTCAAATCTAAACTTGTTGGCTATATATCTTTTACTTAAGCTTGAAAGGACTTCTAGCTAGCATTGAAGAAGCACCAGAACTTATGAAGGCTCCAATAGGCATTTGTGTGGATCACCATTAAGGTAGGACACTTGTGCTGCTTTTGGCCTCTAAAAAAGATTATAGTAATCAATCCATGGTGCGTTCGTGGAGGGATTAGCATGCCTGAAGTTTTGACTCTCTAAGAAGGTATGATTTCTATTAGATTTATATTTTAAAATTATTATATTGATCACATAGATTTTTTTCTTAAGATCTTGTGAAAATCCAAAAGTTTCCTTTTTTAATTCCACTGTACAAGGTTAATTCTAATTAAATTTTTATGCTTATATCAATAGGCATGAGTGTAGGATTTCTTTATAATATAGGCTAAAGTAAGCTTTATGGAGTTGGAATATTAGATTCGATGAAGTAATTAAAGAATTTGTCTTTAAAAAGAATACTGATGATCTATGTGTTTATAAAAAAGGTAATTAGCCAAGATATTATTTTCTTGGTGCTATATGTTGATGGTTTATTGCTTATAAGAAATGTCATATCGAGGTTACAAACCATTAAAGTCTCATTTTCCAGATAGTTTTCCATGAAGGATTTGGGGGAACCAACATATATTGTGGGAATTAAGATCTATAGAGATACATCAAAAAAACTGCTTGGCTTATTCTAATACACTTACATAGGTAAGGTGCTAAAGATGTTTAGCATGGAAAGCTCTAAGAAAGGAAACCCGCCTATGGTACATGGTTTGCATTACTTAAAGTAGATGTGTTCTTAAATATCAAATGAAAGGGCATGGATAAATGAGATCTCATTTGCCTCGACTGTTGGATCAGTTATGTATGCTATGTTATGTAGAAGGCAACATGTATCATACACTTTAAGTATCACAACCAAAGTAATCTTGGTGAAAGTCAATATATTGCTGTGAAGAATATCCTTAAATACTTATGAAGGATGAGTGATATCTTTTTGGCATATAGAAGGGCTAAACTCTGTGTAAGGGGTTATATTGATGCTATCTTTTAATCTGATTAGGATGATAGTAAATCGTAAAGCAATTTTTTATTTACCCTTAACAGTGCTACAATCAGTTAGAAAAGTTTCTAACAGGGTATAGTTGCAAACTCAACAACTAAATCCAAATATATCTCTACATGTAAGGCCATTAAGGATGTAGTTTGGATGAAGAAGTTTATCATTAAACTTGGTGTGGTTCCAAGCATTGTTCATCTTGTATCACTATATTGTAAAAACAATGAAGCCATAGTGCAAGCTAAAGAACCAAGGTCTAATCACAAATCCAAATGTGTGTTATGATGTTATCACATCATTAGAGACATTATTGAGAGACGTGATGTTAATATGGAACAAGTACCTATCGAGGAGAATTTAGTTAATCCTTTCACCAGTAGAAACATGATTGTCATATGAAGGGTTTAGGACGTAGACATATAGGCAATTGACTTTAGTCCTAGTGAAAGATTGTTAGTGTAAGACTTACAAGCCGATAATTGTGGCTTATATGGCATTAGCATTTAGTGATTTCATGTAATCTAACATTATATTTAATTAATGTTAAATGTATTCCTTTATCTATAAGGTTTAATTGTATAATTATTATAATTATCTTTTGTACATAAAACTAATGAAACACATTGGCATTGCAAGAGAATTGTAAAGAGTTACAATTATGAAATCCTTATGCATCAAACTCGTGTTTTTGAAAACATTTTTGGTTATCGTGTTGTCAAGATAGGGCATCGATAATGCACAAAGACTGGCATATGTAAAACTCTATGCATACGATGATGTAACTAAAATCATAAGTTAAAATATAGATAAGGACATCATATAGGTGTTTGTTATGGTAACAATTCCATTGAACATCACCTGCTATGAGAGTTTTATTTGGTATTTCACTCTAATGTCTAAGAAAATACTCTTATATGTTAGTAGTGTAAGTGATCCTTAGACTTATGACACAGATTATCTTATATGAGGAATGTCATACTTTTATTCCATCACACATGGGTCGACAATAGATGGATGCTTATGGTAGGCTGGTTTTAGGTATAGCATGAATCATATGGCAAGTGAATAAGTGGTCCTAAGAGGATTTATCACCCTAAAGGATATAAGTAAACATTTTTCACACGTATCTAGTCCATGTTAACTCAAAGTCCTTGGCCAAGACAATATTAATTATTGAACCATGCTCTTGTTAATTTCGGGATATATGAAGAAAGAATATTTATAACATTAAGATACTGAACACTAAAGGGCTTGTCAAAACTATATTGATACTCCTTAAATGTTGGATGGCCATGATGCATTGCTAAATGCTAATCTTGGTCTATAAATATAAAATATTCTTGATAATGGTTTTTTATATTAATTGCCAATATGATGGGGGCTTCATGGGTCACACACATAAGGGTGATTAATAGAAATTAAATTAAGAATGGGCTTATAGGTTTAATATGAGTAATAAGTTACTTAGGCTAAATTTAAATGAGTTCATATGGGTTAACAATAAAATTGTAATTTTCAAAAAATTAAAATTTTAAACCTTATTTATATAAACCCTTGATTATCATCCCATATAGATGCAGAAAGGATTAAACTTTCGGCCAAGATACCTTTAGAAAACCTGGATTGCAATTTCTTTAAAATCTCTAAGGGATTTAGTGTAATCTTGGTATTCTAATAGAAAATTTGCTTTCTTCATATCATTTTGATTATTGAATCAAGGACTTCTAAGTGGAAGGAAGATTTATTGAAATCTAAGCTACTAGCAAGGCTCTTGTTAACAAAATCTCATCCTTATCAAAGGTTTTTTCGATTATTTGTATGGATAATTATCATTTTTATTGTTAAAGACATGACAGTTGGATAGCTTTGGTTTACGATAACTGGGCTTAGTGTACTTATTTTGGGATCATGGAATTGCTGAAAAACTTCTCAAGATTGAGGTATGTTTGAATCTTGAATAGTTTTTTTGTTTTTTTAATCTTAAAGATTAATTAATCAAGATCTTGCAAGATGATCCTGTTTAGGCAATCTTGGATTAGTTTGTTTAATTTGTTTCCATTGCCATATTTATGAATTATTTTATAAATTTTTGTAATCTGATTTCTTACTACCCTACGACTTACAAAGTGGTGGTGTGTAAGTTGCAAACTTATGGATTCTATAATAAAAAGGCTATGCTCAGCACTCTAAAGTTGGTATGGAAGCTTACAAAAGGAATGCAGTTTATAGTGGTAGACAACAAACTGACTCTCATAAATTTTGGTTTAGTCAAGGATAAGAATAAGGTACTTGATGGTATGCCTTAGTCCTTCGACACAAATTTTATTCTTTTACAAGAACATGATAAGAACCTACAACCTAGGAACTATGTATTCAATAAAGCAACATTCTAAGTGAGAATATAGGTTATTGCTTAAATGGTTGATAAAGGATATTGCGACAGGGATCAAGAATTGCATATATGTTTATCGAGGTTTCGATAGTGAATTAAAAAAAACAATGTTGGCATGTTTTTTTGGATAAAAGTGGAATTATAGATTAACAGGTCCACTGTAACAAGTTGTTAAAAGAAAAAGATGGCAAAAAATTCTCAGGTCAGATTAAGGATTATTGACTACTCATTTTCTATTATAAGTGTAGGATTTTGGGACATAGTGATGCTGAATGTGACCAGTGTGTAGTTCGAGATGGTGATAATAATGAATTTAAATAATATGATGAATGGCTTTGAGCTTCACTAATGAATAATGGTCAATTGAATCTTAGTGAAGGGTAAACAAATGAAAGGATAGCATCAACATCACTAGCAAAAAAAAGTGGTCGGCAACTCGAAATGGTAGAACTAAGGTTAGGCAAGATTTTGATACCAACAAAGAAGTTGAATTTTGAAAAAAAACATAAATTGAGGAAAGATTATAAGAGAAAAATACTTTTCTTTTAGGAGATAATGGAATTCAAATCTCTAAGGGCATAGAGTCCAATTTTGTTGAAATAAGGGAATAAGATAATCAAGGGGATTTGGTCAACTAAAAGAATAAGAATAATAGAAGCAATATATCACTAGAGTGAGGGTAAAAAATCTAGAATTGAAGTGTCTATTGAAGATCAAGATATAGGTTTTATTGGAAATATTAAGGCTAAGGTAACTTATCCTAATGGTGGAATTCCTAATAAAAATTTAAAGTTCATAAGAAAAGGCTTAATAAGGGAGAGCCATCTGAAAGTTGTTGGACAAGTAAGGACAAAAGATGGTTGGAAGAAGAAGGCTTAAGACAATGTTAGGGAACGTAATGTTCTAGAACAAACCTATGGCAAAAGGAGATTGGGCGATATGAATAAATGGAAATTGATAAATAGAATTTGAAAAACTAAAGGTGAATAATGGTGTGGTATATTCATAAATTAAAGTGGCGTAGATTGATTTCTAATCCCGCCAAAAGCAATAAGTTCATGGCATAGAACTATCATGGGCTTGAGAACCCAAGTGTAGTATAAAGTCTTTGGCATTTGCTGAAGCATGAAGATCACTATGTAATTTTCCTTAGTGAAATAAAGATACATGAAAATCTTTTAGAGATGATAAATAGGAAGTATGGCATGCAATCCTATGTTGGAGAAAACTCAGAAAGATCACAAAGAGAACTTGCAATGATATGGAATGAAAACTTAACGCTGTGAGTACTTATTTTCTCAAAAAATCATATCTATATGGAAGTAACGTAAAACCAAACTGATCTTAGATGGAGGATAATAAGATTTTATAGTGAATCAGATGTCAAGTAAAGACCAAAATCGTGGAATCTCCTAAAATAGTTGGCAAATAAATATAACATACTGTGGGTATGTTTTAGGGACTTTAATTAACTAATGTGGTCTTATAAAAAAGTTAGATTAAGGACTAGGAATGACCGATAAATGAAACAATTTAGAGATACACCATTTATAGATTAGATAACTAGAGATTTTCAAGAACATGGTTTGCATAATAAAAAGAAAAACTGCAGACCAATAATGTTTAGGGACATTTAGACAAGGGCCTTGCAGATCAGGAGTGGTGGGATTGTTTTCACAATACAAGGTTAGTTACTTGTCTACTTTAACTTTCAATCATTGCCCTATCATGGTTAACATCAAGGGAATTATGTCCTCATACATTTATCTAAAGAAGAAGGAAACCAATTTGAGGCTATATGGGTAAAGGAAAATAAATGTGAGGAGGTAGTAAGGTAGGCTTGGGTAAAGAATAAGGAAGCTACTATTTTGGAAAAAATTAAGTAGCATAGGCTCTCTTATAATAAATTGGCAAAAGTAAATGTTTCATGGTAGAAAATCTAGGATAAAAGAACTCTGGACAAATTCTGACAAGTCAATAATCTTTCATCAAGTGACTTGGATCTAGGTAAGACATTGGAGATTTGATTAGTCATAAAATTAGAATTATAAAAAGAGGAAGCATTCTAGGCTCAATAAGCTTAAGCAAATTGGCTAAATACTACATATTTTCACCAAACTGCTTCTTAAAAAAAAAAGCAACACAATTAAGAGGTCAAAGGATAGTGCAAGGGTTTGGAAAGAGACTACAGATGATATAAGGATGATTGTGACTAGTTAATTTTATAATATATTTAAATCCTAAGGTAAGAAACTGAGCCAAGGTTTTTTTTATTTGGTTGTCAACCGTGTCAAGGATAAGATGAAATAAGTTTCTTTAACAAAGTTTAGAGCTAAGAAGATTACTGAAGCCATCAAACAGATAAAGCTAGCCAAAGTTTTTAGACTTAATGCTATGCCTACTCTCTTTTTGCCAAAAATATTAGAATGTTGTAGGTTCAGACATCACAAATTTAAATCTAAATTTCTTAAATGGGAATGGGCATATAGATAGCATCTATCATGCAAACATTATACTCATCCCTAAAACAAAAGACCATAAATCTATCAATGAATTTCATCCCATCACCTTATGCAATGTATTATACAAAATAGATGCTAAAGTGTTAGTGAGTAGGTTCAAATTTGTTCTTGCTAGTTACATTGATTGGTCTCAAAGAGCATTTGTTTAAGGTTGGCTCATCACAGATAATTTTCTTATAGCATATGAGCTATTGCATACTCTAAAACATAAAAAGTCTAGTAGAAAAGGTCATTTTTTGCTTAAGCTAGATATGAGCAAGGCTTACAATAGGGTGGAGTAGTATTTCTTAAAGGATATGATGTTAAAATAGGGTTTCATTTGAGAAGAATATCTTAATCATGATATGCGTATTCTTAATTTCATATTCTATTATTGTTGTCACCATGTGCCTGCCTTTAAAATTAAAGGTATTCCTAAGGGCTTAACACGTGCGACTTAAAAAATGTACGATAGTGGTGGTGGTTAAGCCTTTAAGTTATCCCATGATTGGGGTTTGGATTAGGCATAGTAAAATACAAAGAGATAGACCGTTAGGCGAATCGTTTATCCAACTATAGACGGCCACCATGAAGTGGCCATAAACTTAGAGTCGCCACCAATCATTTCAGGCTAGGTAGAATCGAATGCCTATTGAAAATAATATTTCTAGTTACAAAACTTGAAACAACGATTTCAAGGTCTACAAAGTCCAAAGATTTGTTATTGGGTTCAAGAGTTGGTTACGCATGGAAAAGGATTAGCACCCTCGTGACGCTCGAAATCGATACCTCTAACCATGTCTTGCTTTGATTTCAACTCAATCAGTTCCTTTTAGTCATTACTTAGATATAATCCCCTTTTTATGCATGAAGTTTTGGTGGAAAATGTAAATCAGGGCTTTGGAAGAGAATTTATGTCACTTATGCGCCGCAGAGGTATGAAAAGCATAAGGATTTTTTATGAAAATAATTTTTGGATTTAAGTTTTTAAAAATTTGAATATTTCGTATTAGGCACTGAAAAAATACCAACACAAAACATAAACTTGTAAATTTTATTGGAAAACAAGTTTTAAATAAGCATGCAAGATAGTTGTTACAAAAAATAAATGTGTTAGTTAGATGAAAAAGAATATAATAATATCCTAAACAAAAAATCATAAACAAAAGGAGGATGATCGAGATATATCTTATAATTATCTTAGATCATTGAAGAACAACCTAGCGGACAATTTAGAGACAAGTTTGGATTTGATGGTGGTTTGAGGGACGAAAAAGATTTTAATTAAAACAATTATGGCATCTAAGAGGGAAAATTTTTTTGGATCTTTTAGGTAAAAGCGAGGTTGAAGTATCCCTTTAGAGCAGTGGGTTGGAGTACCCCAAAAGATAAAGTTATGAGAATAATTAGAAGAAAAAATTTGAATTTTTAATGAAAAATAGAGTTGGAATATCCCCTCAAAATAATAGGGTTGGAGTACCCCAAAAATGAAAATTTTTTATAATTTAAGAAAATAATTAGGAAACTCGACTAAATTCGAGAGAAAAAATTCAACTTTCTCAGTGAAAAATGGGGTTGGAGTATCCCCAAATATGCAAATTTTTTGTGCTTTAGAAGAAAAGTTTTTTTGTAAAGGATTTTGAAAATAGAAAGCCAAATATTTGTATAAAATATATTTTTGTCTTAAGCCTTAATCCGAGTCTTAAGGGTTTGTATAGTAGGAATTGGATGCACTTCGAGAGTTCAAACATCTTTATAAAGGCATTTCAAAAATTGGGTTAAAAATAAGGGATAGCATCACATTATCTCATTTCCTAAATTTATTCAAGTTGCATCCGAAGGCTTCAAGGGGTAAATAAGGTACCATTGGAAAGGTAACTCGATTAAGACTAATATAAAAATATTTTAAAAATCCTAAAAAATCATTTTTTAAAATATTTTAAAAATCTTGAAAAATCATTTTTTAAGCAGAATTAATTTTTAGGGTTAGGTCTATCTTGACATTGGCGGCGTATGTAGGGGAAAAAGATACACTGAATTTTGAAAAACCATTTTAGGTTCATCCAAAATTGTTAAATCATGAAAGATACTTTTTGGAAAGGGAATTTTGCAAACTTTCTAAGAAAAATGTTAAAAACTTTTAGAAAAATCATCTAACAGGCCAAAATGGCCAAAATAGAATATAGCGTGCTGGTTCTAAGGGTTTCGGACAGTAAAGGTTAGAAAATCATAACTCACTCATCCAGAATGATACGAGGATGAATAAACACCGTTTGATAGGGATTTGGATGCCTTTTAAGGGAAAAATATCAAAAAATTCTAGAAAATTGTTCGTAACTTGAAAAGAATTTTTTAGGCTCGAACCATGGCATTGCCAGAGCAAAAATAGGGGAGTTATTCAGTATTTTGAATTTAGGACATCTGAATGTCAATGACAGAAAGGTACAAGTAACATAGGCATCACGAGTACATTCTATAATCTTCGGGTAGTTTAAGGTAATGAAACAACCTATTGACCATATCACTGAAGATGACATTAAACTCAAGATCAAGGGTTAATAGTTTAACGAAAGAAAACAACATTTTATTTCCATGAATCTTGACCTAGAAGGTTTAATTTGTCTAAGATTGGTGGACCAATTTAATCAAAACATTAAATCTATGCTAGTCCCCATTATTTGAAGGTAAAATAGATAGTTTTTTTTTTTAGAATCAGATTTTTAGCAAACAAGCAAGCATGAAAACACACAAAGATGACAGTTTTGCATGGAAGAGATGATAAAAAATACAAGGTGACAAATAAGGTGAAAAAAATGATAACTCTATGAATGGCATCAAGAATCATGTTATGAAAGATGACATAAAGATATTTAAGCAAAAAGAAGCATGCTTAAATTTTCAAGACAACATTTTTATGCCATGAGACTTCTTAGCATACGAGAAAATGCATGAACATACTTAATATATGTTTATGAAAAACATTCAAGCATGTGTTAAACATATAAAAATAGATGAAAGATGATAGAAAATGCATGAATAAGGGGCTTTTTTGACAACAAAATGAAAGATAAGATATTTGGCCTACTATGCAATATCAAGGCATTAAGAGAACATTAACATCTTAAGAATACCATAAATAAGGCAGCAATAATGCATAGAAATCCTAAAAGGGTCATGGTAACATAGAGAGGTCACTAAGATGATGAAAATATTGAAAAATCAGAGAATATGCAGAGTTAAGTGGGGAATATATATTAAAAGTTTTAAGCTTTAACCTTTTCTCTGAGCAATAACTTTGCACTCACTTTTCTAGGGTTAAAAAGTAAGAGTGTGATGAAAAGGAAGGGCTTTCTAGTTAATTATGGATAAAGCGGAGTTTTGAGAGGGAATATGAGTGAAATGAAACTTCTTAGAAGTGCTTTTGGTGATGGCTTTGAGGGGTTCTGAGAATGAAAAAAAGTTTTTTAGTTTTTGTTAGTTGGGGAATGTCTAAAAGTTAGTGTATTTCTTGCTAATAATATTTTTTTTGTAGGTTCCTATTAGCTTAGTCTAAGGTTGGCTTATATAGCCATATGACTATGAAGATAAAATATGTAAAAAAAAAAAAGGTCATTTTAGGATTTTAGTGTATGTATCTCAAATCAGAGATTAAGTACTATGCTCGGTTGCCATGCAGACCCATTAGTTTGCTTAGCAAACATAATGGATCAAGGCTACTTTATGCAGCTAAGCATTGAGAAAATTTAGCCATACCCTTTGACAAATTGCATAATGTCATGAAGTGTTCCTTGTAATTGGCTATTTAGGCCTTAAAATTTTGTGTAAGTCTAGTCACAAGCCTAAAGATGAAGCCTGGTATTAAATTTGATGACTTTTATTGCAAGAAACATGTTTGAATTGGATTTTGCATCAATAGTGCAATGGCTGAAAAATGGCTTGAACTAGGCTAAAATGTCTTTGCGTATTGATTGATACACAAGGCAATTTTTACCTATTAGTATCAATATAATAAAGTATGTATCAATACCAAGAGCAAAAAACATTTTTAGCTTCGAAACTTAGAGGCCAGCATCGATACTTCATGGATTCATATCGATACTCAAGCTTGTGTATCGATACATTTTACCAAAAATTACAACTATAGCTATTGCCAAGGCCTATATCGATATAATCGTGATTGGTATCGATGCATCTCAATCTTGAGATTAAACCCCTATGTATAGATACTATACAAAAAAATTTAAAATTTTGGCAACGCAAAAACCTCGTATCAATACTTATGCACCGATATAACTTCCACATACTTACGGCTTTTTGAGGTACCTCACCTTAATTTGTGTACTCATTTGAATAACTTTGGTGACACCTCTAATATTGACCTTTAATGCTTTATTTTTACATTTTTTAATATGAAAATAAGTATTTTAGACTTTCCAAAATTTTTTTAGCCTGATGCCATATTGTCCCTAATTTATTTTTTATTTTTTGATTTTAGCAGTATTCAATTGAGTCTTGGGATACCAAATGTTGGCCTTAACAAAGTAAGATGCTTATAGTTGCCTTTTTTTTGGCCATCATTGAGTATTGGAAACAGGGAAAAGATAAATCGACACCATTTTATTCAAGAAGGATGATGGTTCCATATTCCTATAGAAAAATATAGAGCCATTTAGTAATATGTCAATATAGGTTGAATATATCTGCAAAAAAGAAAATTTTGATGAGTTTCATAGGGTTTGATCTTTTTATTAGGTGTTTCCCCAGTTTAACCCTAGACAGATGCCATTGGCTTGTGCGAGCTTTAAGGTAGGTAATTTACTAGGTTTGACCACAGATAGATACCACCAGCTTATGTGGGCTTTGACTCGATAAGCATCTAGCTCTTTGTGGACTGAGGTAGGTATTCCTAGGTTTGAGCCCAAACATGTGCCACTAGTTGTATAGGCTTTGACTCGATAAGCGTCCAGCTCTTTATGGACTAAGGTAGGTAGTTTTGTATGTTTGACCCCCAGACAAGTGCCATTAATTTGTGTGGGCTTTAACTTGATAGACGTCCAGCTCTTTATGGACTAAGGTGCATAGTTTTATGGGTTTGACCACAGATAGGTACCACCAGCTTGTATGGGCTTTGACTCGATAAGCGTCTAGCTTTTTATGGATTGAGGTAGGTAATTTCCTAGGTTTGACTTTGAACAGGTACCACCAACTTGTGTAGGGTTTGATTCAATAGGCGTCTAGCTCTTTATAGACTGAGATAGGTAAGTTTCTAGGTTTGACCCTAGATAATTGCCACTAGCTTGTGTGGGCTTTGAGGTAGGTAAGCGTCCTGCCCTTTGAGGAATAAAATAAGTAGCTTCCTAGGCTTGACCCCGATAGGTGCCACTAGCTTATATGGGCTCTAACTCGATAAACATCTAACTTATCATAGATTGAGCTAGGTAATTTTTTAGGTTTGACCCTAGATAGGTGCCATCGGCTTGTATGGGCTTTTAGGTAGGTAAGCATCTTGCTCTTTAAGGACTAAGTTAGGTAGTTTCTAAGGTTTGACCTCAAATAGGTGCCACCAACTTATGTGGGCTTTGAGGTAGGTAAGTGTCCTGCTTTTTGAAGACTGAGGTAGATAGTTTCTTGGGTTTTACCCCAAACAGATGTCACTAGCTTGTGTGGGCTTTGAGGTACGTAAACATCCTGCTCTTTGAGGAATAAGGTAAACAGTTTCCTAGGTTTGACCCCACGTATGCCACCAGCTTGTGTGGGCTTTGAAGTAGGTAAGTATCTTTTTCTTTGAGGACAGATGTAGGTAGTTTTTTCGGTTTGACCCCAAATAGGTGCCAGTAGCTTTTGTAGAACTTTGAGGTATGTAAATGTCTAGCTCTTTGAGGGTTGAAGTAGGTAGTTTCCTAGGTTTGACCCCAAACAAATTCTACAAGCTTATGTGGGCTTTGACTTGATAAGTGTCTAACTTTATGTGGACTAAGGTAGGTAATTTCCTGGGTTTAACCCTAGACAAGTGCCACTAGCTTGTGTGGCTTTGCAGTAGGTAACCATCCTACTCTTTGAGGGCTGAGGTAAGTAGTTTCTTGGGTTTGATTCCACATATGCGCCATGAATTTATGTGCGCTTTGAGGTAGTGTAGACATCTAATTTTGTTCCGGCAGTCTATCCCCAAAAGTCCCAAGTATCCGAGAACGAAAATGTAGTGGCCACTCTGATGGAGGTCAACTTCCACTAAAGCATTTCACATTTTTGTAATTTTAATAAGTCATATATAAATAACTGTATATGCACATGATAAATTACCTTTACAGATGATCTCATGGTTAATTTTCATATTTTTAAGAATTTCTTGAGATTTTTTTGAAAAACTCAAGAAATTGCTGATAGGATATTTTTATCGACACCGGTGTAGTTTTATTTTGATTCTTACCCCAAAAAATCATAAATATTCAAGGAAAAATATGTATTGGTATTTTCTACCATGGTGTGCCAAACTATAAATTTTGTAAATTAATTTTGAATTTTATAGTCTTACGATTATCATGCTTGTAAATTTTACTTTTGGTTCTTGTTGTTTTTTTTTTAAATTTTACAGGTTCATTTTTTTCACCTTAGAAATTAATGTTTTGAATAATATGTGGTCTTGAATTTGTTTTACTTTAGTGTCAATGCAATTCCATAATTTTTCTCGATATTGAAATATGAGTTTTTCTTTACTTATAAAATTTTCGGTGGAACTCTCTCGAGTTTCAAACATCAAAATTCATCCAATATTATTGCTTGATTTACATTAAATTAGTTTTGGAAATTCATTTATTTTTATGAGTTTTGAATTTTTTCTTTTACTTTTTCTTAAAATTTTCCTATTTTGGAAATACAGAGTTTTATACTTCACAAATGTTTTTAGGGTAATTTTTCTTAGTTTATGATTTTGAAAATTTATGAAATATTATTATTTGATTTACCTTAATTTAGTTTTCAAAAATTCATTTATTTTCATGAGTTTTGATTTTTTTCTTAAAACTCCTTTGTTTCCGAAATATGAAGTTTTTTACTCCGTAAATGTTTTCAGGCTGATTTTTCTTGGTTTATGATTTTTAAAATTTATCAAATATTATTATTTGATTCTCCTCAATTCAGTTTTCAAAAAGTCATTTATTTTCATGAGTTTTGATTTTTTTCTTGAACTTCCCCTATTCTGACAAGTGTTCTATTCCATAAATGTTTTCAGGGGAATTTTCTTCGGGTTAAATTTTTTAAAATTCATCTAATATTGTCATTTAACTTCCATTAAAACTATTTTGAAAATTTTAATTTATTTCATTGGTTTTGAATTTTTTTCATATATGTTAATTTTCCTACACTAAGACATTTCTCATAAAATTTTACGAGTTTTTAACTTCCAATCAAGATCTTTTGCACCATTTCACTTCTAAAATTTTGTTTATGATCAATTAACATTAATTCCAATTTTATTTTGATTTTTGGAAATTTAATTTAATTTAATTTATTTTTTCTAGCTAGTTGCATGTTAACTAGCTTGTTTACTTATCTAATTACTTTCTAACCAAGTTGGTTACATCCCAATTACCCATTACATTAGTTGATCAACTTCATCATGGGCTTGATAATGGAGTGGCTTGTAAAAAAAAATAAGCATGGGCTTATGACAACATTTATGGTTATCCAACCTAGCAAGCCATTTCACATCAAATAAACAAAAAGAAAAAAGAAACAAAAAATAGGGAATTCGGCCGCTCCATGGGGCAGCAATATTGCCGCCCCTTCCTCTATAAATAGAGGACTTTTTTTTTCTATGAGGGGACTTATTGAAAAGAGAGAAAAAATTGGTGTGAAAAAGAAAAAAAAAAGAAAAAAAGAGAAAGAAAAAATAAAAAAATAAAAAAAGATAAATTCTTGCCCTTTTGATTTTCAGCCAAGGTAATCACCTTCTTCGTTCCTATTTCTTGCAGATTTCATGGTCATTTTGTTGTAATATTACATGTATATATGTTGTCTTGCTTGATTTGTGGTAACCTGGTTGTTGTATGATTTAAAGTTTGTGTTTTTATGCATGAAAATGGTGTATGCATGTGTTTTACTTGTTTTTCCATCATGAAAATTTTGTTTGCTTGATGAATCCCACCTTGGCCAAACCTAATCTTGAGTGGATGATGATGGTTTTGGTTAGTTTTAGCTTAGAATTGATATTAATATATCATTTTGTAACAAATGTTAAACTTAGGGACCAAACAGAAAAAAATGTAAAATTTTTGTTCTAACAAATCCCATGTTTGGCCGAATCTTAATGAGTATTTTTGCCATGTTTTGCTATTGATTTCCAAGCCGATTTCATGCCTTAATGATGTGTTTTCATCATGGTTTTGGTTGATTAAGGAATAAATTGCAAATGTCTAAAAGTTTAAGGAATAGTTTGCAAAAAATAGAAAATTTTGTTGCATGGTCAAAGTATTTGGCTGAAAGCTTCATGGATAACTTGGAAATTGATTTTGGGTATTTCATATCATACTTTAGATATTTTTGACACCTTAAGTGGTATTTTGCGATTTCTCATATTTTAAGGGCTAGTTTACAAATAATGGAAAATTTTCTTTTCTAGTCAAAGGTGTTTGATCGAACCTTCTTATGGTTATTCTTCATGACTTACATGCTGAGTTTTTCCTAATTTACTGTATTTTTTTGTTGATTTAGGTTTTTTTTTTACTTAGGTACCAAGTATAAAATCGAGAAAGTTTAGGGACCCTTAGAGAAATTTAGCATTTTTAGGACAAAATGGTTATCCTTAGCATGAAATCATCCACTTAGATTATTTTAAATATTTTTAGCATCTCATTGGTCCTCCGGTGAGGTGCTGAAAATATAAAAATCTTTTGTATTCTTTTGATTCTCCGTTAGGGTACGAAATATAATTTATAAAAATTTAGGGACTTAATGGTATTTTTGCATGTTAGTTTATTTTAAAATTTAAACTTCTCATTTAGGGTGTTTTTGGGTCAAAAATATGTATATAAATATAAATATATCTTTTTTAGCATTTTGAACCAATTTAGGACCAATATTTAATTTTAAAAATTTAGGGACCTATTAGCAATTCTTACTTTTGGTCATTTTTGTAATCTAAATTACCCATTTAGAGTAAGAATCATCATTTCTTGTCTTTTCAATTCCATTAGGGGTACCAGATACTTTCATGTCAAAGGCATATCCTAGTAGTAATTTCATAATTTTTCTTATCAGATGTTTTTATGTCAAAGATGAATGTTTAGAGTTTATTTAGCCTTTTAAGGTCATTTTTGAGTTCATTAGGAGTACGGGGATATTTATGTCAAAGGTATACCCTAGGGGCATTTTTATAATTTTTTTAACAGGATACTTTTATGCCAAAAGTGAATGTTTAGAGTTTATTTAGCCTTTTAAGGTCATTTTTAAGTCCATTAGGGGTATCGGGGTACTTTCATATCGAAGGTATATCCTAAGTGCATTTTCATAATTTTTTCGTTGGATATTTTTATGCCAAAGGTGGATGTTTAGGGTTTATTTAGCCTTTTAAGGTCATTTTTAAGTCCATTAGGGGTACCGAGTTATTTTCATATTGAAGGTATACTCAAGGGATATTTTTGTAATTTTTTTATCAGGCTCTTTAGTGTTGATGGTAAGCCTTTAGAATATTTTAATTTTCATTAGAACCCAATCCTAAGTAGTTACCGGGTGCCTGAGTGTCAATGGTAAGCCTTAAGAATATTTTAATTTTCCTTAGAACCAAATCCTAAGTAGTTACCGAGTGGCTTAGTGTCGATGATAAGCCTTAAAGATATTTTAATTGTTCTTAAAACCTAGTCTTAAGTAACCATCGAGTGTTTCTATCCTGAAGGTATACTTTAAGGATAGGTTCATTTTTCTTTTATCTTTTTAGTGCTTAGATTCAATTTAGTGCTTTAGTGTCTAGACTGAGTCATAGATCTTTTATTTTGGTTTCAAATAAAATTCGTATGTCTTTGTAAAATAAAGGCAATGTCTCACAGTTAGAGTAATGCATGAAACTCCTCCTGCCCATATGTGATAGGGGTTTTTCAGATCATTCTAATGGTGAAATACCTTTTTGAAAATGGAAATCAGGAATTTTATATAAATAAAAACCTTTCACATTCCGCCAGCTACTCCAGTAAGATGTGAAAGACATTTTGGTTTTTTAGAACCATTTATGTCCCTTTGGTTTTCCATTAGGGTATAAAAGGGAATAATAAAAACTTTCGTGTCCCATTGGTTTTCCAGTGGGGGTGCATAAGATGTTTCGATTTTCAAAATGCAAAACCCTGATTTTCTTTCATGAAATAATGAAATCTTATTTTAACAATACAGAAATTGTTATTAAATACCACATATTGAAGTCAGATAAAAACTTAAATTAACCATGATCAATAAGGTACCAATTTTGGGCACCATGAGAGGGTTGATCCTTACTTGTGGTTGTAACCAACTCCCAAACCCTTAAAAATGATCTTTGGTACTCCATAAACTATGAAATTTGTCATAAGTGTTTCATGACCCTTAGCATTAATTTTGATAGGTGACCAATCTCACCTAGGCAAAATAGATTGGTGGCGACTTTGAACAAATGGACATTTCGTGATGACTATTTAGGGTTAAGATAGGTGAACAATTGATCTTAACTACCGAGTCTCTAGAAATAAGAGAATATTAATATCGATATGGCTTAAAAAAAGAAGAATAAATAGTTTTGAAATAATGAAACATCACCACTTATATAGTCAAGGGCCGTTTAAGTCGAGCTTGGTTAGGATTCGCATCGAGGCCACGTTACGACAGCTTGGCGACTCCATTAGGGACCAATTTTTTTTATAGAGTCAGGCCTAAAATTGATCATGTGTTAATTAAATTTTAATTAATCCGATTTCAATTGGTATTTAGTTTCAATTCCCATTTTGGAAAATTTTTCTTTATGAATTATTTTATTGTTAAGTCAATTTTGTGTATTTTCTCTTTATTTTAAAGAAAAGGGTATGCTTATCCATTCGTACACACTGTGCACATCTGCAATAGTTTCCCTTCTGTTTAATGTGGGAGGGACATAAGAACCTAATAATTTAGGAGTAGGTGAAGTAACTCTACCTTCTGAGGTGTTAGCCTTTGGTTGGGCCAGTGAAAAGCCTACTGCATGTAAATTCCTATGCCTACCCAAGGTGTTAGCCTCGTTAAGTGCATGGAAGATACTCCCACTCGAATTCAACCTTTTCTGACATAAATCTGTGATGGATAATGAAAAAGTACCTCGTTAGTCCATTCTAGACTAGAGGCAATTTCAAAACTGATTTGAGGTCTGACCTAAACCTCATATAGTGAATCTTGGTAGCTCCTTAGTTAGTACCATACCCTTACATAGGTGTCACCGAGGTTAGGGACATACAAAGGGATATGTGTACCTTTTTTTTTCTTTATTCACCTGCTTTATTTCAATTACATCTTTGTGATATTATTTATTGCTATGTTTTATTATCTGGAATATTTATTTCATGGAT
>JAQSVH010176319.1:0-20744 GCA_029448705.1 Adansonia digitata
CTCATATCTTTTGTCCCCGGATACCTTGGACTACACCATTTGATGCCACATCTTTGTATTTACCTTTGATATGATCCTTAGGTTTTCTTGACATCCTCAAAATACTTTTTCACCGGGCGACGATCAATGCCCCTCTTACGTCCATGCTCCAGATTAGCCCGGACAAAATAAGGTGTCTACAATTATGAGCAAAAAAGGAATAGTGGTGGATTCTGACAAGGTTAAGGCTATTCAAAACCTACCACCACCTTGAACTCAAAAGGAAGTAAGAAGTTTCTTGGGAAGACCAAACTACATAGCCTGATTCATATCTCAGTTGATCGACAAATGCGATCCAATCTTTAGGCTGCTGAAAAAAATCCTGCAAAATGGAATCAAGAGTGCAAAGAAGCTTTCGATAAGGTCAAACATTACCTTTTGAACCCTCTAGTACTTGTACCACCTATGCCTAGATGACCACTAATTCTGTATCTATCAATCCTAGGCAAGTCGATGGGCTATGTATTAGGAAAACATGATGAATCAGGGAAAAAGGAACAGGTTGTCTATTATTTGAGCAAAAAGTTTGGAAAATATAAAAATAATTATTGATTTATAGAGAAGCTATGTTGCACTTCAGCTTGGATGGCCCGAAAGTTAAGGCAATACATGATGTACTACACTACATGGTTAATCACCAAGCTTGATCCCATCAAGTATTTATGCGAAGCCCCTGCCTTGACTAGGGGGTTAGCCAAATGGCAAGTTATGCTTTCTGAGTACAACATTGTGTATGTAAACTAAAAAGCCGTTAAAGGTATTGCAATAGCAGACGTTTTGGTAAGCTGAGTCACAAACAACTATCAGCCTTTAAACTTCAAGGTCCTTGACAAAGCTTGATGTGCATATCCGAGGCAGAGAACACTGTCAAGTGTGGGTCATCATGGAAGATGTACTTTGATGGAGCTTTAAATGCATTGGGGCATGAATTAGGGCAATTCTTATCTCACCCAAGGGAAACCATTACCTTTTCACAGCCAAATTAAACTTTGACTGCACCAATAACATAGCCGAATGTGAGGCTTGCATCATGGGACTCTAGGTAGCCATTGAAAGGGGCATTCGAACATTGCAAATGTTTAGAGATTCAACCCTCATCATTGACCAACTAAAAGGAGAATAGCAAACACGTGACGCTAAATGATCCACTATGGGAATCTGATATCGAAGCTCAATAAAAAGTTTGATGATATTAGCTTTCAACATCTATCTTGAGAAGAGAACCAAATTGCCAATGCCTTAGCCATTTTATCTTCCAAGTTTAAAGTCAATCAAGAATTGGATATTGCTTCTATCCAAATAAGTATCTATTCAACCTTAGCACATTGCCAAAATGTTTAAGAGAATGACAGCTTGCCATGGTATCATGACATCCTTCAGTACATCAAAAATCAATAGTACCCAGAAGGCACCATTAAAACTGATAAAAGAACCATCAGATGATTAGTTATGAACTTCATTTTGGATGGTGAGATTTTGTACAATAAGGGTTGGGATCAGGTGTTACTCGAATGTGTGGATGCCTCCGAAGCTAAAAGAATACTTGAAGATGTTCACGAAGGGATTTATGGTATGCATGCTAATAGACACCGAATGTTAAGATAAGTCATAGATCAGGTTATTATTGGTTGACTCTAAAAAAAGATTGCATTGAATATGCTCGAAAGTGTCACGAAGGCCAAATCTACGCTAACAAGATCCATGTCCCATCGAAACATTTACATGTTATGATAGCTCCATGGGCCTTTTCTCTTTGGGGCATGGACATGATTGGACTAATTACCCCCAAGGCTTCTAATGGGCATTGCTTTATTTTGGTCATAATTAATTATTTCACCAAATAAGTAGAGGCAGCTTCTTATGCCAATGTCACCATATTTGTTGTGTGCAAATTTGTGAAATAGGACATCATCTATAGATATGGTCTTCCTGAATAGATCATCATTGATAAAGCATGCAACCTAAAAAATAAGATGATGAAAGCATTTGCTCTCAGTTCAAGATTTAGTATCGAAACTCCATTCCATACTGTCTGAAGATGATCAGAGCAGTTGAAGCAGCCAATAAGAATATCAAGAAGATAGTTGAAAAGATAGCTAAAATGTGCAAGGATTGGCATGAGAACTTACCTTTTGCCTTACACGCTTATCGTAAAGCAATATGAACTTACACAGCTATCACCCTATTCTCTTTGGTCTATGGCATAGAGGGTGTCTTGCCGATTAAAATTGAAATCCCTTCACTTCAAGTCCTGATGGAATCATAGCTTGAAGATGCTGAATGGATTAAAAATCGATACGAGCTGCTCAATCTCATCGAGAAAAAAAATTAAAGCCATTTGTCATGGGCAGATGTATCAAAAGCGCACGATGAGAGCCTATAACAAGAAGGTTCATCCTCATCAGTTCTTAGAAGGTGACTTGGTGCTCAAACAAATTCTCCTAATCCCTAAAGATGCTCGCAGAAAATGGACCTCAAATTGGGAAGAGCCATACATGGTGAAACGCGTATTCTCTGGAGAAGCCCTAATCTTAACCGAGATGGATGGCAATGACCTACCCAACCCCATGAACTCTAATTTTGTTAAGAAGTACTATGCCTAAAAGGACTTTAAGATGAAAACTTAAAGGTCATCCTATTAGTCCTTCGCCTACCACTCATAAAAAAATAAAAAATTAAAAAAACAATAAAATAAAATAAAATAATAATAAAAGGAAAGAAGAAAAAAACCAACTTAAGTTGAAAACTCGAGAGGGTAGCTTAAGTGATTAAACCTCCTCATTCAAATAAAGCCAAGCCTAAACTATCGTTAGCCCAAAACCAATATTCCTTATATTCATAACTCTAACCAAGACAGCAAGTCATAACCTAACCTATCTATTCTGTGTTGACCAACACCACCAAAACCTCATCCATACCTATACCCCAAAAATAAGAACCACTAGGCCCTATTCCACCATGGGGCAATCAAAGGAATTTTCTTATGAGTCAGCCAACTGCAAATGGATTAATTGCTTGAGAAAAATCTTTGAAGGCAATCAGTGAAGGATTCATGTCATCAACATCAAAGCCAATTGACAAAGAAGACTCATATTATCTCTTTTGTAGTTCAAAATTTTTCACAATGTCATAAGTTTGTCACAACTTGTACCATCTTTCTTTGAATAAAATACAATTGTTTGACTTCTTGCATAACTTTTTTGTAACCCTATATTCCATGTTGCATTATGTTTATCCTCTAATTGATAATGCTTGAGAAATGGACAAAACTAATGATAAGATTTCCTAACATTGCCTCAAAAAATAAAACTTTGCAGGAACTTTGTTTCATGTTTAAACGCCAAGAATGAACTCATGGCGCCACAATCGATATTGCCCTAAGACCCCACATCTGGAGAATATATTCAAAACCTCCTTAATAAATGGTCATGACCTCCTATACCTTTGAAAAAGGGACAATCTTAACATTTAAAGCCTTTAAAAATTTAAAGCAAGATTGACGAACCCTAAGCAAAAGGCCATCTTACCAAAGCTGGAGAAAGCCTAAAACCAACCATTGGATTAGGCCTTAAAAGTCATCACCTTCACATTAATTATGAGGCATTTGTATCTCCATGCATTATGCAGCATTTAACATCTTACAGGTATCAGCTTCTATACACAAAAGTCAAATTTATAAAGAATCTAAGGTATATTTTTTGATTTTAAGAAACCTTAAAGGGCTTCAAGTAAATATCTTTAACCTTATAAACTTATTGAAAATCATCCAAGAGAAGTATCCCAAACTCATTTTCTTTTAGTCCTCAAAAAGTAGGATGTTCAAAGCCTACAAAAGCTAGTGGTGCCACATAACCTACCTCAATCCTTAAAAAGTAGGATGCTTTCCTACCTCAAAACCCATACCAGTTGGTGGTAATTACCTCCCTACGTCCTCAAAGAGCAGGATGCTCCTCTACCTCAAAGCCTGCACAAGCTGGTGGCAACTACCTATCTTAGTCCTCAAAGAGTAAGACACTTATCAAAGCCCACATAAGTTGGTGGCACCACATAACTACCTCAGTCCTCAAAGAATAGGATGTTTCCCTACCTCAAAGCCCACACAAGCTAGTGGCAACTACCTATTTGAATCCTCAAAGAGAAAGATGCTTATCAAAGCCCACACAAGTTTATGGCACCACATAACCTACCTCAGTCCTCAAAGAGTAAGCATTTTCTTAAAGCCCACACAAACTGATGGCACCTATTTACCTTAGTTCACAAAAAGCTGGACATCTTTTTGCACTTACCTTAAAGCCTAAACAAGCTGGTGGTACTTGTTTACCTTAGTCCATAAAAAACTGAACGTCTTTCTTTACCTACCTTAAAGTCTATATAAGTTGGTGGCATTTGTCTACCTTAGTCCATGAAAAGCTAGATGTTTTCTTTTACTTACCTTAAAGCCTATATAAGCTGGTGGCACTTGTTTACATTAATCCACAAAAAGCTAGATATCTTCCTTTGCATAACTCAAAGCCCATACAAGCTAATGGCACCTGTTTAAAGAAAACAAACAAAAAACAACCTAGAAGGGAGGTCAAACGCTACAAAACTCATTAAAATCTTTTTTTATAAGTTATTTAACCCATCTCAACATGATATTAAATAACTTTCCACTTTTCAGTAGGCACATAAATCCATCACCCCATCCAAATAAAGTGGTGTCTATTTATCTTTGCCCTGTTCCTAATGCTTAGCAAGGGCCAAGAGGGGAAGTTATAGATACCTTATTTTGTCCGGACTACTTTTTGGCATCCTAAGAGTTAGGTAAAAAACAATAAAATCAAAAAAATAAAAATAAAAGCTGAGGGATAATTGCCGAGCATCGTGTCACTGGCACTATTAAGCGACATGACACTAGGTGAAAAATTTTTTTTGTAAAGGTCTAAAATGCCTATGGGCCGTATTAAAGAAAATATAAAAATAAAGCATCAAAGGCCACTTTTCATGGTGTCACCAAGGTTATGCAAATGAATACGCAAATCAATTTCTGATTGTTTGTGACCAAGTTGAGGTAAATTAGGAAGCCACAGGTACGTACAAGTTATATTAGGGTGCAAGTATTGATATGAGGCCTTTATAGTGCGAAAACTTGAATTTTCACATGTAACATCGATACTCAAGGTGTGGTATCGATACCTGGCATGTTTGTATCAATACAAACCTTGGCAGTAGCTAAAGTTATAATTTTTGGCAAAATGTATCAATACATAACCATAAGTATCGATACAAATCCATAGAGTATCGATACTAGCCTCTAAGTCTCAAGACTGGAACCATTTTTTTTTGCTCTAAGTATCGATACACAACTCATTGTATCGATACTTGAGAGTAAAAAGCATCTTGCATATCAATACAACATTTTTTGTATCAATACACTAAGGCTTTTTTGCCTAGTTTGAGCCATTTTTTAGCCTTTAAAAACACGATTTAAACATGTTTTCCACCAAGGAACTATCATAAAACATTGCAAACCTCAACTATGGGTCCATTAAAGGATTCTAACAAAATTTTGGAGTCCAAAAAATTAATGACAAAAGTCACTTTCATAAGATATATGGGTGTAAGAAGGTGTGGCAGGCATATCTCCAGCTGTAGGCTTTCATAGCCTTTCTACCTCCTTGCTCAGTATAGCAAAACCAATAAGAAAAAGTCAACTAAGCAAGGCAGCTGGAGGTGTCCCTTGGTGCAGAAGAAAAAAATAAAAAATGCCTTTTTGCATTGTCTTCCAAAGGGGGCTAAACAAAAAAAAAACCAGCTATCTTAAAAAAAAAACTCTCTCAGCTATCAAAGAAGCTCTCTAGCAATCCCCAAAAAAACTCCTTATCCATTCATATAAATTCTCTAGCACTTTAGCTTCAAAATCTCACCAAAACACTATTCCATTGCCTTTCACCCTCAACCAACCTCCATCCCCATAGCTCCCTAGAACCACTACCAGAACACCTTTAAAAATTTAACCTTTCATATATTTTTATCCTTAAAACACCCAATCAACAACCATATGACCATAAAGGTTCTTTCTTTCACCCATTTTTCTTGCTAAACAATAGTAAAAAGATGAAGGAACTGAGCTTAAAGTCACTATCTTAAAAAAGAAGGAAATTTAAGCCTTTGCTGGTATATTTCTACCTCATTCCATATATTTTCTATTTTAATCATCCATTTCATTTTATTGAACCCTTCATATTGCCATGACCCTCCAAATACTTCCATGCATCTTTGTTGCCTGGGTTGTGGTAGTCCTAGGATCTTGATGACGCTCTTAACATCTTCATGTTGTTAGATGTATAAACTCACCATGCTTTATTTTCATCATATGCCTCTTTTCATGCATTTTTTGTCATGTTCCTTTCATATTCACATATCCATTTCATATTTAAATGGTTACCTTAATGTGTCTTAGTATGTTCAATTTTTTTTTTTTGTGTTTTGAGGAGGCTCATGAACTAAAAAACAGTCTTGACAACTTCAACATCCACTCTTTTGTATAAACATGTTTTTATCATCTCCATGCACCCCATTTGTCATCTTTTTGCATCTGTCACCCATTTCCATGTCAAAATGTCATCTTTGCTTGTTTGCACACCTTTAAAAATTTAACCTTTCATATATTTTTATCCTTAAAACACCCAATCAACAACCATATTACCATAAAGCTTCTTTCTTTCACCCATTTTTCTTGCTAAACAATAGTAAAAAGATGAAGGAACTGAGCTTAAAGTCACTATCTTAAAAAAGAAGGAAATTTAAGCCTTTGCTGGTATATTTCTACCTCATTCCATATATTTTCTATTTTAATCATCCATTTCATTTTATTGAACCCTTCATATTGCCATGACCCTCCAAATACTTCCATGCATCTTTGTTGCCTGGGTTGTGGTAGTCCTAGGATCTTGATGACGCTCTTAACATCTTCATGTTGTTAGATGTATAAACTCACCATGCTTTATTTTCATCATATGCCTCTTTTCATGCATTTTTTGTCATGTTCCTTTCATATTCACATATCCATTTCATATTTAAATGGTTACCTTAATGTGTCTTAGTATGTTCAATTTTTTTTTTTTGTGTTTTGAGGAGGCTCATGAACTAAAAAACAGTCTTGACAACTTCAACATCCACTCTTTTGTATAAACATGTTTTTATCATCTCCATGCACCCCATTTGTCATCTTTTTGCATCTGTCACCCATTTCCATGTCAAAATGTCATCTTTGCTTGTTTACATGTTTAATCCATGTCTGTCTTTGTATTTGATGTATTTTGTTCATGATATCTCCATTAAAATGCTTACTTGTCTCTTGCAAATTAATTTTTAGAAAAATCCCCAAGTTAAGTTCATGCTACTTCTAATAGATGAAGAATAGCATGGACTTAATGCTTTCATTAAATTGGTCTCCCAATCTTGGGGTTAAAGCAACATTTTAGCTTTGGATTTCATGGTGATATACGTTTATTTTTCAAAAAAAAAGGAAATCTTTTTTAGTATTAAACCTCAATCTTGAGTCTCATGTTTATTTTGGTGACATGGCCATTAGGTTGTTTCATCATCCCAAACTACTCTAGAATTATGGAATGAACTTGTGAAGCCCGTGTTACTTTCTGTCATGAACGTTCAGACGTCTTAGGCTCGGGTCTATCTTTGAAAAAAATCAAAATATTGAATAATCCCCCTGCTTTTGCTCTGGTAGCACTATAGTCCAAACTTAAAAAATTATTTTTGAGCCATAAAATATTTCCTTTAATTTTTCTAATATTTTTCTTTTAAAGGGAATCAAATTGACTTTCTAATGGTGTCTTATTTGCCTTTGGATCATCCTGGACGAGGGAGTTATGATTTTTCAAACTTTTGCTATCCAAAACCCCTTGAACCAATGTACAACGTTTTGTTTGGGCCATTTCAGCCTATCAGATGATTTTTATGAAATTTCTAGATATTTTTCCCAAAAAGCTCACAAATTCCCTTTCTAGAAAGGTATTATCCACGATCTAATGATCTTGGGCAAGCTTAGAATGATTTTTCAAAATCCATCATGCCTTTTTAATTTTACATGCTACCAAAGCTGAGATACACCTAACTTTGAAATAACTTTTACCTAGAAAGTGATTTTCTATAATTTTTGGAATATTTTTATATTAAATCTTGTTGAGTTACCTTTCCAACAATACCTCCTTTAACCTCTGAAGTCTTTGGATACACCTAAAAAAAAAAACTGGAAATGGAGATGACATGATGTTGCCCCCCTGTTTTCAACCTAATTTTCGAATCTCCTTTTATCGAGATGTTCGAATGTCTCGAAATGCAGCCGTTTATTCTCCCTCATAACATCAACCCCTTTTGACTTGATCAAGGTTAAAATACAAAAAAAATAGGATTTCATATTAAAAATTTTGCTAGTGGAGATACTCTAACTCCATTACTCAAAGGGGATGCTCCAACCCCTTTTTTTAATCAAAGTTAAATTTTCTCCTTGTTCCTAAATGTTTTCCTAACTTTAGGGATACTCCAACCCCACTACTCTAAGGGGATACTCCAACCTTGTTTTTAAAAAATATAATTAAAACTTTTCTTTATTCCTAACTATATTCATAACTCTATGTTAGGGGATACTCTAACCCCACTTCTTTGAGGGGATACTCCAACCCTGCTTTTATCTCAAAAACTTAAAATTTTCTCTCTTTCAGATGCCTCAAACTGTTTTGACAAAAATTGTCTTTGTTCTTTAAATTACCACCGAATCCATACCAGTTTCTAAAATTGTCATCCAGGTTATTCTTTAATAATCAAAGGCAATTATGAGATACATTTCGATCGCCCCTATGCTTTTTATGTTCTTTTATTTGTGATTGCTTGTTTATGATATTATTATATTTCGTATTTTCTCCTTACTGACTTATTTATTTTTGTAGTGTTATTATGCATTCATATTTAAAATTTGTTTTCCAATAAAATTTATAATGTGATGTTTCATGTTGGTATCTCTCCATTGCCTCATACGAAACATCCAATTTTTAAAATCCAATCAGGACATCATTTTCATAAAAAAAATCTCTATGTTCCTCACATCTTCGAGGCGTATAGGTGATCTAATTTTCCTTAATAACCCCCGGATTTACATTTTCCAAAACTTCATGCATTAAACAGGATTATATCTAAATAAATACCAAATGGAACTAGTTTAACTAATATCAAAGTGAGATATAGTTAACAGGTATCGATTTCGGGCATCATGGGGATGCTAGTCCTTCCCTGTGCGTAACTAACTCTTGAGCCCAACTAACGAATCTTTGGACTTCGTAGATCTTGAAATTAGTGTTTCAAGTTTCATAGCCCGTAATATTATTTTCAATAGTTATCTGATCTTGCCTAGCCTAAAACGAATAATGGCGACTCCAAGTTTATGGTCACTTCATGGTGACTATCCGAGTCCAGTTGGATGAGCACTCGTCTGACAGTCCCTATCCCCTTCATATCATTATGCCTAATCCAAATCCAATCAAGGGATAGCTCAAAGGCTCAACCATAACCAATCATCATTTATTTTTAAGTCGAGCATGCTATGCCCTTTAGATCATTCAAAGTTTTAAAGGCTGAGCATGTGGTAACAAGTTGGGTACCTATCGGTTCAAAGTCCACATTAGCTGGTGTATATCTGAGGGGTCAAACCTTAGAAAAGAATCCCAAAGCTTACTAAGGAGGTCAAGCTTTACCAAAAAAAAAAAACCCATTCTAACTTCTATCAGAATTACCATAATATATTGTGATTATCAATGAAAACATTAATCAAACTTTATTTTTGCAAGCATTCAAGAAACTTTAACCTACCCCAAAGAAAATGGTGTCTATTTGTCTTTACCCTATTCCTGATACTCAACAACGGCTAAAGAGAGCTAGCTTAAACACCTTATTTTGTCCGAACCATCATCTAAGGCATCATATGCCATCATCTAAGGCATCGGAGTTCTTCATCTTGGCAGCCTTAGAGTTATACGAATGAGCATGGGTCAATTTCCCTTCATTTCAACAAAACTGAGGTAATTCAAAAAGCCAAAGGTACATACAAGTCATATTAGTGTGTAGGTATTGATACCAAGCTCTTACACCCTTAAAAATTCAAATTTTAGATGTAGTATCGATACAAAAGGGTTTGGTATCAAGACCTAAAGTGTGGTCTCAATACTTAATATGTTTGTATTGATACAAGCCTTAGCGATAGCTAAAGTTGTGATTTTTGGCCAAATATATCGGTACTCAAGCAAGAATATCGACATAAACCCATGTAGTATTGATACAAACCTTCAAGTCTCGAGACTAGAAGCATTTTTTTTGCTATTGGTATCGATACATGCTTTACTGTATCGATACTCACAGGCAATATTAATACAAAATGTTTTCTATCAATACACCAAGGTATTTTTGCCCAGTTTAAGCCATTTTTTAGCCATTATTGATTTAAAAATCTGACCTCAACATTTTTTTGCACCAAAAATCATCAAAATTCATACTAGGCCTCAGCTATGGACTTGTGATTGGATTTAAACAAATTTTGAGGCCTAAATAGCTAATGACAAAGGACATTTTACGACATTATACAAGGTGCTAAAGGGCAAGGCTGATTTTTCTCAATGCTCAGATGAGTAAAGTGGCCTTGGTCTTTCCTTACTGTTTTTGCTGAGCAAATGAATGAGTTTGCATGACAGTTGAGCATTATACCTTGTCTTTGCATAAGGTACATGAACCAAAACCCTATAATACCCTTGTTTTTCACATTTTTTGTCTTTATATTCACATAGCTGTATAGTCAACTATGGCTTGGCTAAGATAATAGATACACAAACTTAAAAACCCTCTAAAGCAAAAAACCCTACTATACACACATATTCTCAATAGAAACCACTCACTTTCATACATTCTATCAATATTCCTTGGCCACCAAAAAAACCAAAAACCTTTCTCCATTCCCAAAGCTCCTTAAAACCACCACTAAAAATCCTTCTAAAACCCTCTATTTCACTCATATTTTCTTTTAAAAACCTTTTCATCCATAGTCTAACTGAAAAGCTCCTTATTTTCATCATTTTATTTCTGTTGAACATCAAAAAAAGGAAAAAAGTGGGTCCAAAGCTACTACTTAAAAGTAAAAGGCTAAAGCTTGAAACTTTCGGTATATTTTCTCCCCTGGCTCTGCTTATTTTCTTATTTTTAGCATTTGCATCATTCTAGGCAACCTCCTTATGTTATCATGATCCTTCTAAGATCCTCATGCATTATTGTGGCCTTAGTTATGATAGTCTTAGGATTTTGATCATCCTTTTAATGCTTTAATGTTGTTTAGATGGTTAAACATGATATGCTTTATTTTCACCATCACAATAGTCTCTATTCATGTATTTCTTGTAATATTTCATCCATTTTCACATGTTCAACTTATACTTGAATGTTCATCTTAACATGTTTTAAGCATATTCATGCATTCTCTTGGATCTTGGTAGGTTTCATGAAATAAAAATTTCCTATTGAAGATTCCACCATGATCTTTTTCCTAGTTTAAACATGTTCATACTATCATTATGCTAACATTCTCAAGCATCTTATTTGTTATCACCTTACATTTTTGCCACCTTTTCCATTATCAAAATAACATCTTTGTTTGTTTGAATGTGCTGTTCATGTTCACTGTTATGTATGTTGCATTTCATTCATAACCATTTTGTCAAAATGCATGCTTGTTTGTTGCCAAAAATTAAAATTTCAAAAACCCTAAGTTAAGTTTATGCTACCTCCAATAGATGAAGACTAGAATAAATTTAATGTTTTCACTAAATTGGTCCTTTAATCTAGGGGATAAATCAAACTTGCTAGGTTTGGATTCATGGTTAAATAAGCTTAAAACTATTTTTTTGGGGAAAAATGACCCGTTTATTTGTAAGTCTTGATCATAAGTTTAATGCCCTCATTTATACATGGTCAATCGGTTGTTTCACTATCCTAAACTACTCCTAGATTATGAAATGTACTTGACACATCCATGTCACCCATCTTTTCTATCACGAATGTTTAGACATCCTTGGCTCAAGTATAGTCTCAAGGAACTGAAAAATATCAAAAAACTTATCTTTTTTTTTACCTAATAGCATTATACCTACCATTAAAAAACATTTCATGACCAAAATGCATTTTTTTAGAATTTTTTGATATTTTTCCTTCAAAGAACATTGAATTACCTTCCTAATAGTGCCTTGTTTGCACTAAGACCAGTAGGGATGAGAGAGTTCTGATTTTTCGAACCTTTGTTAGTTGAAACCCTTAAAACCAATGAACTGCATTTTATTTAGGCCATTTAGCCCACTAGATGGTTTTTTAAAATTTTTAAAATATTTTTCCTAGAAATTTTGTGAAATTTCCTTTTTGCAAAGGTATCGTTTGCAATATAGTGATACAAAATGAGTTAGAGATGATTTTCCAAAATCTAATATGTCTTTTTCCCTACATATGCTACCAGTGTCAAAACAAACCTAATCTCAAATAGTTAATTCCACCTAGAAAGCAATTGTTTACTATATTTGGAATATTTTTCTAATAAAACTTATTGAGTAACCTTTCCAACGGTATCTCACTTGGTTCCTAAGACCTTTGAACTACCCAAAATAAATTTGGGAAGGGAGACAGCATGATGTTATCCCTCATTTTTGGAATTAAAATCAACTCGATTTTTCAAACCTCCTTTATCGAGATGTTTAAACATCTTAAAGTGTGTTTGATTGACTCTCCGTGGAATCATGCAACACAACACAAACTCTCTACACTTGATCAAGGCTAAAACAAAAAAAAATTATTTCAAACTTTCAAGTTCTATTTTCAAAATGCTTTTTTTACCTAAAATAATCTTTTAAAAAAATATAAAATTTTCGTTTGTAGAGATACTCCAACTTCACTTCTTCAAAGGGATACTCAACCTCGTTTTTCATTCAAAACTTGAATTTTTTCTCCCTCGAATCTTTTCAAAATTCCTAGTCAAGCTTACCTAAAATATATATATATACAATTTTTACTTTTGAGGATACTTCAACCATGCTATCCAAAAGGATATGTAACCTTATTTTTCATTTAGGATTTGAGTTTTCTCTCTCTCGAAACTGCCCAAAAGGTGTTTTGATCAAAATCTTGTTTTGAATACATCTAAATCATCACCATTAACATACTCCAACCCCATCTTTTGAGAGGATACTTAACCCCTCTTTCCAATCAAAATCCAAGATTTTCTCTCTCCCAGATATCCCAGACTATTTTCACTAAAACCCTTTTTTCTAACCCCCAAGTTATCTCTGAATCCAAATGCATCTAAAAGTTATGTTCTAGTTATTCCTCAATAATCAAAGATTATTACGAGATATATTCCAATCATCCCTCCCTTTTTATGTTTTTCTGTGTGATTATTTTTATGTAATATTTTTATATTCTTTTTCTTCTTGCCAACATATTTCTCTTTCATAGTGATTATCGTGCATTCATATTTTAAAAATTGTTTTCAAAAATTACAAGGCAATATTCTACGTTGGTATCTCTTTAATGCCAAACATGAAATATCTGAGTTTTCATACTTTAATTTAGAGATCATTTTCATCTAAAATCCTTATGTTCTCTACATATTTGGGGTGCATAGGTGATATAAAATTTCTTTCAAAACATGGATCTATATATTACAAAATTTCATGCATTAAAAAGGATTATATCAAAATAATTATACAGTAACGAATTAAACTAAAATTGAAGCGAGATATTTTAGCAAATATTGATTTTGGGCATTATGGGGGGGTTAATCCATCCTCATGCATAACCAACTCCCAAACCCAACAATGAACTTTTGGACCATGCAGACCTCGAAATAGATGTATCAAGTTTCGTAACTTGGATCTTTGTTTTCAATAAGCATTTGATCATGCCTTGCCCAAAATGAATGGTGGCAACTCTAAATTTATAGCCACCTTCTGGAAGCCTTTTGGGACTAGTATGGTGAGAATTCACCTAACGGTCTTTCTCCCCTTCATAATATGCCTAATTAAAATCTCGATCAAAGGATAACCCAAAGGCTCCAACCAACATAATTATTCACCATATATAACTTTTAAGCCATGCGCACTCCTTTTGGATCATCCGAAGATAAAAAGGGTTTGTGGCAATAATAATTATAAATACCTTATGTAGATAAAGCCCACAAAACACATTGGCCTCGCAAGGAAATTGTAAAGAGTTACAATTATGAGATCCCTATGCATTAAAGTCATGTTTTTAATAACATTCTTTGTCATTGTATTGTCAAGACAAGGCATTAAAATGCACAAAGACTGGCATATGTAAGCCTCCATGTATGTGATGCACGCAATAGATCTTATAAATTAAAGTATAGTTGGGGACATTGTAGGGTTGCATCTTATGGTAACAAGTTCACTAAACATGACTCGCTATGAGAGTTTCATTTGGTATTTCACTCAAGTGTCATTGGAAATACTCACGTGTCAATAGTGTAAGTGATATTTAAATTAGTGTGTCGTAACGTAGCCGAGATAAGAACCTTGATCAGCCTGACTTAAAAGGCATGTGTACCCCTCGTGCCCATTTATATCTATCATTATTTTTTTCCTTATTTTTCATGTTTAGGGACTAAGTCACCAAGATGAATTGCTTACCTGATTAACCTTAAATAGTCATTACAAAACAACCATTTATTTTAGAGTCATCACTAATCTACGTTGGTTAAGTAAGATTGGTAATCTATCAGAATTTGTAGTTTGAGGGTTACTAAACTTTAAGGCCTGTGATAATACCAAATTGCGTAAAATGGTTCAAAAGTCGGTTACAATCACAAATATTGATCCTTCTCATGTTGCCAAAAATTGGTACCTTATTAATTATAGGTTAACTTGAATTTTGATTTTTATTTAGTTTTAGTATCTAGTATTTAATTATACTTCCCATATATCAAAATAAAAGTTCATGAAACAAATTTACAATTTCGTATAAGAAAATCAGTATTTTATATTCTTGATAATTAAAATATCTTTTGCACCATACAAAAAGACCATAAAAACATGAAAGGTTTTATCATTATCTATTTTACACCCCATCAAAGGATCGGAGGAACACAAAAGGTTTTTAAAATGAAAATATCTTTCATATCTCATCAGAGAGCTAGAAGAATACAAAAAGTTTTATTTTTATAGAATTCAAAAATCCTAATTTTCTCTTTTTTTTTAAAAAAAAAGGGATATCTTGTTATTAAAATAATCCATAGAATCGCTTTCATATGTTGGGAGAAATTATATGCATTACTTTAACTCAGAGACATTGCCTTAGTTTTTGAAATTTTCCATTTTATTAAAAATGACAAACTTTATCCTAAGACCTGGACTTAGTTGAAAAGACCAACATGTTCCCTAAAGCACACATTCATCATGAAAGCATTCTAGTGACCCTAGTTGACTCAATTCTAAGGTAAATTAGCAAAATGTTCTTAAACTTTACCTTCGACATTAAAGTATCCAGGTACCTTAAAGGACTTAAAAATATCATGAAATGATCAACCTATCTCTAAAGTGCACCTTCAACATGAAAATATCCTGTGACACTAAAAAACTCAATTCTAAGGTGAATTATTAAAATATCCTTAAGGTATACCTTCAATGTAAAAGTATTCAAGTAACCAATAACATCATGAAATGACCAACCTATCCCTAAAGTGCACCTTCGGCATGAAAGTATACCGGTGACCCTAAAGTACTCAGTTCTAAAGTAAATTACTAAAATGTCTCTAAGGTATACCTTCAATGTAAAAGCATCCAAGTAACCCTAAAGAACTCAATAACATCATGAAATGACCAACTTATTCCTAAAGTGCACTTTCGACATGAAAATATCCTGGTGACCCTAAAAGACTTAGTTCTAAGGTAAATTAGTAAAGTTTCTCTAAGGTACACCTTAGATATGAAAGTATCCCAGTAACCTAAAAGACTCGATAATAATGTGAAATGACAACTATACCCTAAATGGGTAACTTAGATGGCAAATATGACTTAAAATGCAAAAATTGCTAATAGGTCCCTAAACTGTTCAAAATTGCACTCCAACTCCTAAATGATGCGAAAATGCTAAAATTGCTTTTAAAATGTCCAAAATAACCCTACATAGGTAATTTTTATGAAAAGTGACCTAAGTAGCACTAAAATGTAAGACTTTGCTAAATGGTCGCTAAACGTTCCTAACTTTTCAATTTAGTCCCTAAGTGATTTAAAATGCATAATACACATGAAAATACGTCCAAAACACATGAATAATTCACCTAAGGACTCTAGGACATTTGGCCAAGCACCCATGCCTCCAAAAATTTTAAGACATTTATAACTAAGTCCCTAAATTTTTCTAAAAGTTCAATGCCCCTAAAATGCCTTAAAATTGAAAATTTATATTCCTATCTAGTACCTATTTAACTTGAGCATGTAAAATACCTATAAATAAATTTTGAAAATTTTGAAAAATTATAAAATGGTCTTGAAGGGTTTAACCACGCTAAAAAAACCTTAAATGGCCAAAAAAAAGAAGATTTCATTTTTTACCGTAATAAGTTTCAACCAAGCTAGGGAATACCCCTAAATGGAGTTAAAAATTAAAAAAATTATGTAGCAGTCTCTGCCAATGCTGCCATGATCTAAGACAACCCCTAAATGGCCTAAGAATTAAAGGAAAAGTTATATTTTAACCCTTTAAAATTTTAGTATCCACAAAACAACCCCTAAAAATTTTACTTTTCATGAAACTATTCCTAAATGCATGTTAATGTCATCCTAGATTGCTAGATGTAAAATAAAAATGAAAAATGCTAATTACAACCATGCATGCTCCACGAAATCTATTAACACTAGAATTTATTTTAGGGTGTATGAACATGTTTTAAAGCTTTTAAACTCTGATAAAAAAATGGTTAATGAAAATTTCCAAACTTAGCCTCTAAAGCGTAAATCATGCTATGGCTTAAGCTTAATCACCTTAGTAAGAATCATGAAGCTACCTTCCAAAGATGGAGAAGATGAAATTAAAATGATGAAATGAACATGATTTTAGAAAGAAAACTAAAGAAATATACCTTCCTACGAAATAAAACTCTTGATCTCAACATTTAAAACTAAAAAATAAATTTTTTCAACAAAGCATTTTGTTATAAATTTTTAGAAAAGCCAAGAGAGCAAGAGAGTTTTTTTGTTAGAGGGAAAAGATGAAAACAAATTCCCTTCCCCTCGAATTATCAAAAGTGTCATCCATATCATGGTCAGAAATGCCATCATTTTTATTTTTTATTTTTTTTGGAACCAAGAAAATTTTGAAAATATGTTTAAATTTTGGAAATTTCATATTTTAAAAATAAGAAAATTCCAAAAATATGTTTAGATTTAAAAATGAATTTAATTCAACACATTAGTCAAAATATTAATTTATAAAAATAATAAAGATGAAAACTTGAAATTTGAAACAATTTTTACCAAAAATTTTTCTGAATGTGAAACTTGCGGTATTGTCAAAATTCAAAATTAATGAATAAAATTGACAATTTAACACCTCGTGGCGTAAAATGATAATCTAAATTTTTCTTGAATATTTTTTATTTTTTGGGGTGATTATTGGCATAAATACCAATGGCTATCAGTAAAAATATATGACGGTCATAGGTCTTAAACTTTTTTTCTTTCAAAAGTGTCGTCCATATCATGGCCCAAAAATGCCATCTTTTTTTTTTATTTTTTATCTACAATCATTAATTCATATCATATCCTTCATGCTTAGTGTCATAACTCTTACTAAACTTGCCGCCCTTGATTAGCAAATTTATATTTTATTTTTATTTAATTTTTATTTTGATTGAAAATAATTTTTACATATAAAAAGATAAAATTTAATCCAACAGTGATAAACTAATTTGACTAGTCAATGGCTAGGAATGTGTTGACAAATTCAACCTTAATTTTGATTGGTTGGAAAAATTTGATTAGTCAAAATTGGAATAAAAAATGCCACATTTACATATATATTTTATTAGCTAAAAATAAATAATATTTGATCCAATGGCTATAACTCACTTGACTTAGTCAAAAATTAATCTAATTAATAATGTGTTGGAAAATTCAACCTTAATCTTAATTGGTTAAATAAAATATTGGACATGCTGCATGGATTCAATTTAGATAAAGAACTACTACGTGATAACTAATTAGAAGAATTCTTACAGTAAAATTGAAGCTTTAAAATTCTATGTTTAAATTTCAAGAATAAAATGGTTAATAAAATAATTTGCATAATTAAAGTGAGTAGCAATCAAATTGAAATAATTTTATGATAATTCTAAAAGAATTAATGAAATTTTTATGAGGAAGAAAGAAAATTCTAATTACAAAACTTCATTTTAAAAAAGGTAATAAAAAAATCTATTCATGGAATCCTAATTAAAATTCACATGAAAGAATATAATCTAAGGGAATAAAGTGTAAAGAATGAAAATTGAATTAAAACTTAGATATGGTAAAATTTAATTAAGAATTTAATCGTGTAAAATTCTAATTAAGAGACCACAAATTAAAACTAAATTGGAGAAATTAATGTATGATAATCCAATTTGAAAAAATTGGATGAAAAAACTAGAAACATTTTCAAGGAATCAAGATTTTAAAAATGAGTGTTCTGAAATCTCATATGTCCAAAATATAATTTCCATAAAAAATATAGCACAAATTTTCATATACTATTTGGAATATTCATGTATGAAATAAAATAAGAATAGATAAAATAAGTGAAAATAAGAAAATCCGAAGGGCTGAATTCTAAAAAGAACTTTTATAAATAATTGGGAAGTTTTATGTGTGAAAAAGAGCAACTAAAGATTCTAAACTCGTAAAAGTTTAAGAGAAAAACCGTCATGAAAAAATATGTCTTTGAAAAAAATGAAAAACTCATAAAATAAATTAAAGTTTCAAAAACTGAGTTAATATGTATTTAATGAAAGTATTTAAAGAATTTAAAAAATTTAAACTTAGAAAAGTTCCATCGGCAAAATTAAAGAGTGCCAATTTCTCGAACGAGCTTTTTTGATACATTCAAATGTCTCGAAATGCCCTCTGATTGACTCCCCATGGAGTCATGTAATATAACATAAGTCATCTAGGCTCAGATCAGGGCTAAAATAAAAAAATAATTTTATTCAAACCCTCAGGTTCCATTTTCGAAATAATTTTTATCCAAAATATTCTTTTACTCCATAAATATTAAAATTTTCATTTTTATGGATTCTTTAACCTCACTTTCTGTAAGGGGATACTTTAACCCCATTTTTTATTCAAAACATAAATTTTCTCCTTCCCAGACATTTTCAGGACATCCAATCAAAACCTTTTATAATGGATATAAAATTTTCACCTTTGGGGATACTCCAACCTCACTTTTTGAGGGAAACTCTAACCATGTTCTTCACTTAACGTTTGAATTTTATCTCTCTCTCAAAACTTCATAAAAAGGTTTTCAATCAAAACCTTCTCTTGAAGACACCCAAAACCATCACCATTGGGGATATTTCAACCTTACCTTTGGGACTTTAACCCCACTTCTTTTCAAAAATACGCTTCTCGGGTTATTTTAAACAAAACCTCTTTTTTTCTTGTCCCTTAAGTTGTCATTGAATCTGAATATGTCTTTAAGTTGTCGTTCTGATTATCCTTTAATAATCAAAGATAATTACGAGATATATTATGATCATCCCTCTTTTTTTCATGTTTTTATGTGGATTGTTCTTATGTGATATGATTAAATTCTTTTTGTATTACTAACATATTTTCCTTTTGCAGTGACAATTTTGCATTCGTATTTTAAATTGTTTTCAAAAATCTCAAGGTAATGTCTTGCGTCAATGTCGCAACGTACCCCAGAGTGGATCCTCGTGAATCTAAAAGTGCGTCCGACTTAAAATACTTTCCTGACTTAGAAATGTCTTCTTGATCGAGACTTTTTTTTAGCGATGTAATGAGAATAAGAATGTATGGATTCTCGACTTGTGATACATTAGGGGGGCCATAAGACGAATCGCTCATCTAATTGGTCACGGATGACCATCATAAAACGGCCAATGCTTGGAGTCACTGTAGACACCTTATTTTGTCCGGGCTAATTTTTGGCAATCTAGAGCATGGACATAAGAGGAGGCGGTGATGTCGCCCGACGAAAAATTATTTTGAGGATGTCAAAAAGGCCTAAGGATCATATCAAAGGTAAAGTACAAAGATGTGGCATCAAATGGTGTAGTCCAAGGTATCTGGGGAAAAAAGATATGAGAAATTTCATAATTTTACTTGAATGTATCGATACAATGCTCCAACGTGACAAAAATTTGAAGTGTCCCCATTTGTATCGATACAACATGTGGATGTATCGATACGTAAGCCTCTGTATTGATACCAAACCTCATGTATCGATACTGGACCATGCCAGGACCAAAACATGCATTCTGTAAATGAGTGTATCGATACACATCAACATGTATCGATATAATAGGTGCACAGTATCGATACAATTGCTCATAGTATCGATACATTGATCATTGTATCGATACACACAAGGTTTTTGGACCAAATGTA
>JAQSVH010176348.1:0-20736 GCA_029448705.1 Adansonia digitata
GTTTTTACATTTATTAATAACTAGCCATTGTGTCATATGTGTTGTACATGATTTTACATGTTAATTATTTTATATTTGTAAAAAAAATTTATATTAAATAAAAAAACCATGAAAATAAATATTACATTACATAAAAATATATTAAATAAAAAATCATTATATCTATTTATATAAAAATAAAAATTATTTATTAAAAAGAAATATTTTCAAAATCTAAGTTAAATTTTTTTTATAAAAACTTTAAGGAAAGAAAAAAATTACAAAATCATTTTCAGTAATTTGACCAAAAATATGATCCAAGTTTGTGAAAAACTAGTACTTTGCCACACAAATAAAAAAAAAAAACTTCGAGCCATTATCCACTTTAAAAAATATAAGAGTTCCTAAAGTTTTTAACAACTTATTTAATTAATAAATTAAAATAAAAAAGTGTCAAAATATTTATATTAATATCAGATTTAGTTTTATGAAAACTTTAATTTTATGATCGTTGTTTGATAAAATTTAGCTACTTAAGAGTTATACTCATAATTAATTGTTAAAAACATTATCTAAAATGTTTTAATAGTTACTTTTCTTTTCTAAAAAGTAACTATTAAAACATTTTAGATAATGTTTTAATATCAAAATTTTCACTGATACTTTCTATTAATATTTGTAACATAAAATCATAAATAAGAATGAAATAACTCTTAGACTACTTATGATATAATATAAAATATTTATATTTATGCTATAAAACTTATTTATTTATAGATTTTTATATATTGAACATAAAGTTACATTTTACATAAATAATTAAAATTTACATTCATTTAAAATTAAATTAATAATATTTTTTTACTTTTATTTAGTTAATGAAAAGTTATAACTTTGAAGTAAATTATTTCAATGGAAATTTTAGCACGTTTTATTTATTATCAAGTAAATATCATTTATCCAAAGTCTTTCAATCAAATTAGAATTCTTATTTGCAAATGTGATAAATCTTGTTATCAAATAAATTCATTTAATCAAATCTTTAAATAAATTAAATTTTTTATTTAAAATATGATAAATCTTATGAATAATAAAAAATATTTGAAGTTGCAAAATTAGTAATATTGTGAACAACAATTGTTATTTTAGTCAGTTCAAAAAATTTTCAACATTCATGCTTTTATGTGTACTAGTTTTTAACATCATATGTAATGCATGTGGTTTTACGTGTTCAATTTTTAATTTATTAAAGAACGTATCTTCTTCATGTAAATAATAAATTAATTGATAATAATATAAAAAATTACTTAGTTCCAAACATCTTTTTGATTAATTTTTTTAAATATATGGAATTTAAAATAACGTATATCAAATTAAAACAAATCTAATAAAAATAAAAAATATGAAATCGTGTTAGAAAACTTACCAAAGAGCCGAAAACCTTTATTATGAAAGAAAATTTTTTAAAGTTATTAAATTTATAATATTTTAAAATCTTTCCGATAATGAGATAGAAAAACTGTCATAATAGTGAATGAAAACAATAAAACTATTCTAAGAAAAAAAAATAAAAAACAAGAACCTATATTTAAAAAGCAAAAACCCATGGTTAATAAAGTATTACTCAATATTTATTGTTTTGTGAAAATAATAGTTAAGCATCTATTTTATAGTGAGTTTTCATTTTAATTGGTATTTAATTATATTACTAATTAACTGATAATTACTCGAAACCTATACATAATAACCTAAGATATATATAAATCAACCAATGATTAAATTTGAATAAATGAAATTATCATTTTCTTACTTTAACAAAATATTTGGATAAAAGTTTTTAAAACATAATCCTAATCTTATAACGTATAAGATAGTAACACAATATTATTTCAATGGTTATTAAATAATGTAATAAACAATAAATGTTTATTATGGATATTATCATTTAACAAAAGTGTTTTAATCAAATTAAACTTTTATTGATTAATTAAATATTATTAATAATAAAAATATTTATAATGGCAATTTAGGAATAGAGTAAACAATAATTACTATTTTCATCAATTTTAAAGATTCTCTACATTCATGCATTTATGTTATAGATACCTAATTTTGTTTAAGCTATTTTAAAAAAAAAGGAGAACTATTCAAGACGTTAGATGAAATACACCCGTCTCTCTTCCTTATCTAATATTTGACATTCAACGAACTAACTAAAAGGTAATAAAATAAAAAATAAAAAAATGGGGATGACTACAGGTAGCTTGTCGCCAGGCACTAAGCTAACATGGTGGCAGGCAGAAATTTTTTTTGAAAGGTTTGAAATACCTATGTTTTAGTTGAAGCCGTGCAAGCCAATCATTGTGGCTTGTAGGGCATTGTCATTTAGTAATTTTATATAATCAAATATCATATTTATTTAACGTTATAAAGGTATTTCTTCATCCATAAGATTTAATTGTGTAATTGTTATAAATATCTTATGTAGATAAAGCCATGAAACACATTCGCCTTGCAAAAGAATTATAAAGAGTTACAATTTTGACTCTATGCCTCAAAACCATTCTTGTAAAAACGTTCATAGTCATCATATTAGGAAGACAAGCCATTGATAATACACAAAAACTAGCATATGTAAGCCTTCATGCATTGGATTTATGCAACTGATCTCATAAGTTCAAACATAAAGATACTTGGGAACATCATATGGGTGCTTGTTATGGTAACAAGTTCACTGAACATGACCCATTATGTGAGTTCCATATAGTATTTCACTCAAGTGTCTATAAATGTACTCTCATGTTTTAGTAATGTAAATGATCTTTAGAGTTATGACACCAAGTCATTTTATATGAGGAGTGTCATGCTTTGGTTCCATTACGAACAGTTCCACAAAGGATGGATGCTTATGGTAAAGTGGTTTTAGGTATGGCATGAATCATATGGTAGGTGAACGAATGGTACAGAGAAGATTCATAACCCTAAGTGATATAAGGGGACATTTCTCACAGGTACTTAGGGGTGTTAACTCAAAGTCCTTGGCCAAGGCAATATTGATTATAGAGTTAACACATAAGGGTTGCATATTAATTTAGAATGAGTTAAAAATAGGCACTGAATCATACTCTTACTAATTTCAAGATATATGATGAAAGGATATTTATTATACTGAGATACTGAATACCGAAGGGCTTGTCAAAACCATCTTGACATTCCTTGTATGTTAAGTGGCCATAATACATTGCTAGATGCTAATGTTGGCCTATAAATATAAAATGATCTTAATTGGGCTATTTTATATTTATCACTAATATGATGGGCACGCATAAGGGTGATTAGTAAAAATTAAATTAAGACTAGGCTAATATGTCTAATAAAAGTAAAGGTTGCTTAGGCCTAATTTGAATATGTTTGCATAGGCTAGGGACAAAGTTATAATTTCTCATAAATTAAAATTTTAAGCCCTAGGCTATATAAACCCATGTTTTCCATCCCCTATATTTGACCAAAGGCTTTGAATTTTGGCTAAGAAAACTTGGTTTGCATTTTTTCCTAGAATCACAATCTTGGTTCTTAAAGATGAAAACTATTTTCTTCTTTGTTCTTTGATTATTGAATCAAGGTTTTTAAATGTAGGGAAGGTTTATTGAAACTAAGTTGTTAGCATGGCTCCAAACAACAAAGTCTTATCCTTGTTGAAGGTTTTCTAGGTCAACTATGTGGATAACCATTGGAGGCTAGATGCTTAGACAGCTTTCATTTACGATAACCGAGCTCGATGTTTTTTATGCCATGGAATTGCTAAAAGACTTCTCAAAATTAAGGTATGTTTGAATCTTGAATAGGTCTTTATATTTCTTAATCTTAAAGATTAGTTGAGATCATGCAAGATGATCTTATTTAAGGAGTCTCAGATTATATTTATTCTTATGTTTCCACTGCCATATTTATAAAATATTTTATAAATTTTTGTAATCTTATTATTTATTGCCCCAAGACTTCCTACAAGTGGTATTGAGCCTTCTTCATTGATTTGATTAATCCTATGTTTTAGTTATTACCGATTAAAGATTTTGTTATTTTGATGCTATCTAGATTCGTTCTTGAATTTAAAAATTAAATAAAGTTGTTTCTTTCTGATTCATAAATTTCCAATAAGATAAGTCATGTTAATTATTCAATTTTAATTAATTAAAATATGGTTTTTATTAATTAAATTGATATTGGAGTCATCGGTTAACAATTTAGTGTTGACTAGTGCTAGGTTGGCTCCATTTCAGTGCTTTGATGGGCTGATTTTTTGTGCGACCATTGCTACCATTTTTTCATTTATTCTTCCACCTTGAAATTGTCATGAAAAGTTCATAATACTTGTTGTAAACATTAGGTTAACATCAAATGTAAAATGTTTCAATTTTAGGCTAAAACAGGTTCATTAGGTGTGCTTGAAGCTTGCGGCATCTTGTCTTTTTTCTTAGATCATGGTGCGGCATCAATGGTATCAATGAGTTGCTTTAAATTTTCTGTATTTTCAAAAGTTTAGTGGGAGGAAGACAATAATGTTTGATTTGAAGTAGGATGGCTAAGATAGCCATCAATGGAATGGAGTTATAGTTGGACTAGGATTCCTCCAAGATTTATGTTAAACACAGTCTTACTTGGAGTAAGACTTTTCCAATTTTAATTTTCTTAAGATTTAAAATTGATATGATCAGAGTAAGTTAAATTTAAATTAAATTAATATTGTAAAATAAATAAAAATGCTAAAAGTTAGCATGGTTAGCATAATTCATCTTCTTGAAAGGTTGATTCCAATTAAAACTTTTACATATCATCAAACACCTAATTATCCAATTGTTTAAAATATAAATTGGATAATATATTAAGCATGGAATTAAAATTAAATTAATTTGATTAGCTGAAAAATATATTTAATTTAAATGATTAAACCTATTTACAATAGGATTTATTCTACTATGATTAGAATAAATGTTAATCATGTAAGATAATTGTTTTCTTAATTAAATTAAATATGGATCAATTATTTAAGCATAAAAAATTGGTAACTTGAATTTAAAACACATGTTTATATATATATATATATTTATAATTATTATGGATGTCTGGATGATTATGGACTAGGCCTAATATAATTGTGGATGTATGGTTGACTATTTATGGATGTTTAAATTTTTTTAAAGAATCTATGAACCCTGCCTTATCTCTATTTTCTCCAGGGTTGTAAAATTCTTTTCTCACCTAAATCCCTTCAAATGTAACTCAAGGTTTCTTTATTGCAAATGTAATTAGATTATATAAGTGTAAAATTAGGGTTAGTTAGGAAGGATTTTGTAACTCATAGATGGAGGTCCAAGCGAAGGCACCATGAAGCCCGAGAGATTGGAAGAAGCTTTTGAAGACTTTGTATCTAATCACCTAGGAATTGACCAAGCAATTTCTTTTGATGGTTCAAGGAAATTGCGCTAGATAATAGTCTATAATCATCTAAGTAGTATGCATGATAGTAGATTTGTTTTATGCGATATTATAAATGCTATGCATGCAAATATGATGAGATCTTAATTAAAAGACAAAATAAATAAAACAAAATTCCTCATACAATATTGATTCATATGCTTCGTAGATAAAGACGCCTTCCATTATTCATAACAATGTACCAAAGTTTCGACCAAAGGTGATTTGTTGCGTCGCTCAAGGTCCTTTCCACCCGAACAGTGTGAGCTATGAGTAATGGGTTTTACTCAGCCAATGTTGTATGGTTCAAATGTGTTGCACTTGACCATATGATGTTAAAGGCAATGGTTAGGCAAAATGCATATGATGCATTTAGGCAAAGAGTTTCCACCTTACTGATTTGGGAGTTGCATATATACGTAATTGGTAAGCTATGTTACCTACCCAACTAGGCTTGTTGTAACTTGTTGAGTTGCTCAAGGTTGTAAAATGTTGAAAGAGACCTTAGCCTACTAAAAATACCTCGAAGAGATTTCTAAATAATAGTGAGGGCTATTATTTCAAAAAATTAGTGGAAGGACTAATAAAGATTTAACACCTTGTCATTATTGGTTTAATACATGAATAACTAATATATACTCATTTTATATAAGGTTATTGATAATCGTATTTATATTAACTGCATTACAAGGCATACTTGATGTCATAAGCCCAAAGTGTTTGGATTGGTATGTGAAATTTAGAATACAAGGATACTTGATGTCATAAGCCCAAAGTTTTTATACTGTTATGTGAAATTGAGAAGTGTTCTTAGCAAAAAAAAGGTAGCTGACTTTCACATGATTGAATTAAACTATTCTACGATTAATACTGCCCTTGGATAGTAGATTCAAAATGTGGATCTCAGTTATGTAATGACATAAGCATGTTAAAGAATAGTAGAAAATTAGGTATAATAGGGTAATTTTAAGAATAGACAATGGATCAAAAGTTGAGGCCACTGCCATTGAAACCTGTACCTTTTCATTGCTTGCAAGCATCATTATGAAGCTAAAAGAATGTCTTTTTGTTCTAAGATTGTTTAGAAACATCATTTTAGTTTCATACCTCACTGAGAATGATAATTTCGAATTTAAAATGAAAGGCAATAGTTGCACAATTATCCTAAATGACATGGTCTATGGATGACCTCATTGTAGAATAGACTTATGCATTGGATCCAGATATGCCTTTTCTTAATATGGATTTGAAGAAAGCAAAGAGTAATGAGCAAAGTAAAACATACATCTGCATTGTAAACTTAGACATATTAATGAGACTCAGATAACTAAGTTATACAAACAAGACTATCTAAACCCAATTGATTATGAATCATATGAGACATGTGAATGTTGTCTCCTTGAAAAAATGACCAAGATTCTTTTCTCTGGTAAAAGTGAAAAGGATATAGATTTATTGGGCCTAGTACATTAAAATGTATGTGGACCAATTAATACAAAGGCTAGAGCTGCGTATTCTTACTTCATTACCTCTACTAATGATTATTCAAGGTATGGGTACGAGTACTTAATGGAGTACAAGTCTAAAGCTTTTGAAAAGTTCAAAGAGTATGGGGCTGGTTAGGAATACCTTAAGGATGAAAGACATTTTGATGTATTTTATTAATTTGAATTGATTATTCATATTTATATATTCTAGGTTTCATTATATCATTGCTATCCCATCCTCATTTAGGTTTACATGTTAAAGTAAATGTAAGCAAATATGGCTCATTGATTACTTGCATTTATACCATTAGAATGTTGCATATAATAGACTTTATATACGAGAAGACAACATTCTAAGGTAAGTAGTATAAATCAATAGTCCATAGTCTAGGGGGTCAATATGAGGATTTAACTCATATTAAGACTATTATGTAATCTAAATGCAACTGGGAAGATGGCTTATCTAGGCCATCTGGAGCGGTTTGACTCTTAAGTAGAGAGATAGAATATTGCCTAGAGGTGGTGATATATTGGATAAGACCAAAGTGTAATTAATCCATGAATAAGTCTATTTGCATGGATTAATTAACTTTTGACCTTTATTATGTAATTAGCTTAATCCTAAGTAAGTAATTAACTCCATGTGTATAACTTGCATGCTTTGACATTCCAAAGGCTAAAGCGTCTCAAGTAGTAAGCTACTAGATCGATTTGTTAGGGATATGACTTATACTTGATGGAAGCTTTACTTATAGATATGGAATCATAGCTCCCGTAAAGAGTTAAGGTTAGCCTTTTAAAAGACGTTATACGGTATCGTGAAAATAGACTAGGCCTTTCATTTACATGTCAAATGATAAATTGTTCACATTAGGCGGACAATTATTTTCAAAGAAAAAGTACAATGAAACTTTAAGCAAGTAGTTTAAATGGACTTTTAACCTTAAGTTGATCGCATATATCATATAAGAGTATTACACAGATAAGAAAGTCATTAGACTCAAAGGCTATTTATAAAGCTTGCATAATATGGTATATAGTTGAGAAAGTCTCAACCTTTAATAGTACAACTCTGAAATTAATAATTATTTAATTAATTATTTAGTGTAAAATAATTAATACATAGATTATGGGAGCCTAAATATATACATTTAATTGGTCTTTCCACTAGCTCAATTTAATTTCTTAGCAGATGGCTCTTGATCAGAAAACCCAAAATTAGATGATTCTCAAAATGGTGAAGTGGTATCCCAAATATACTCATTCTACAGCTGTAAGCGTTTACTTCGTGTAAATAAATAAAAGATAATTTTGGTGTTATTTATTTAGAATATATAATGAATTTGATTAAATATTTATTTAAGCAAGTATTTGTAATTTAAATTAATTATATTTATCTTTTGATAAATATGAGAATAAATTTAAATTAAATAGATACAGAAAATTAAATTTTATGTAATTAAATTAACTATTAAATCTTTTTAAATATTTATTTATAAATTAAATATGAAAAATGCAGACACGCTATCAGGACCAACATTTGGAGCATCAAAAGCCATCGTCCAAGGCATCATTGAGGTCATTCGTATAAGCTCATGTCCAATTCCCATCATTCTTAGCTAAGATAGGGTCATAAAATATTTAATTTAAGATCAAGCCTTAAGAAATATATATTAAATAAAATAGGCCCACATGCATATTTAATTATTTTTTTGGGTCTATTTTATATAATTATATTGGGTCATAAATTATTTAATTTAAGACCAAGCCTCCTAAGAAATATATATTAGATAAAATAGAGCTAACATACATATTTAATTTTTTATTTGAGCTTATTTTATTTAATTATATTTGGTTATAAATTATTTAATTCAAGACCAAGCCTTAAGAAGTATATATTAAACAAAAATAGAGCTCATGTACATATTTAATTATCTTATTTGGGCCTATTTTATTTAATCATATTTATTCATAAATTGTTTAATTCAAGACCAATTCTTAAGAAATATATATTAAATAAAATAGAGCCCACATGCATATTTCATTATTTTATTTTGGCCTATTTTATTTAATTATATTGGGTCATCTTTTAAAATATTTTAAATTTTTGATAGGCCTTATTTAAATTATTTTGATTTAATATGTCTATTATTTGAATTAATTTTGGGCCTATTGGGTTGGATTAATGATTTTTTTAAAGACCCAATTAGCTTGATGATGGGGTATTTCATGGCAAAAATTGAGATTCAAGGGACATTTTGGAACTTTGGTGGTTAGCTGATACTCAAGTATTAGTACTTCGATCAATTAAAAATTGAAAGCACACTCTAGTACAAGATGAATCATCATTTTTTGATAACCAAAAGGCAAAAGTGCCCCCTTTGCCCTAACATGGTGTTGGCCAAATGGCTTCCTATAAAGCCAAAAGTTGGCTTTCATGAAATAAACTCTCTCCTATTTTTCCTTTATTTAGCCATGAGCCCTAGGAAAAAAATTCAACAACAAAAAAAATTCTTAGTAACCGAAAAAAAGAAAAAAAAAAAGGAAAATGGAAAGTCCAAAGCAAGCAAAACACAAACATGGAGGCACCATATTGACAAGGAGATTAAGCAAGCTTCAAGGTTTATTTGGTGGTATTTTCCTTCACCCTTGCTTTTACATCTTTTGATTTTCTTATTTTTGTTTTGTTCTGCCATTTTAGCAAGCCCTTTGAAGGATAACCATAAACCTTGTAGGATTCATGCATTTCTTTGAGCTCATTTGATGCAGTTGTCTATTTAATGAGTTATTGTAGTATATTGTTGGCTGAAAATCGTATTTCTTGCCCCATTTCCATTAGGCCAGCTTGTATTTTGGTTTTTTATATTTTTGCTTCATCTCAACACTTTAATTTTTGATACTTGATACCTATTGTTACATGACAAAATGTTGCTTGTGTCATTACTTGTGTTTTAGTCACCTATTGCTTGTTAAAATGCCATATTATGTGTGCCTAACTATTCCTTGAGTGTTGATATAATGCTTACTTATGTAGTCCATAATATGTTTGTTATAATGTTTGTTTGATGTAGGCTGAAATATACTTTTGTAAAATGACCCCATGTTAAATCTATACTAACCTTAATCAATAGGGATTAGCATGGATTTAATGTTTTAGTTATTGTTTCTCCAATCTTGGGGATATATCAAGTATAAATATTTGGGATCATGGCCCCATTAGGCTAAATAAATTATGTTTTTAACCAAAAATTTAAAATGTTTTTAAATGCTTACTTTAAGTCTTGTCTTAAGCATATTGTCACCACCGGTATAGATGGTAGATGGTTTGGCAGCCGATTCTTTGAAGGTTGGATTGGTCCATTACTCTACTGCCATAAACCTCAATGGTTGGACATTCGCATGTCAAATGCCTTGTCATGTGATCATAAAAGCCCTAACTTGAAGAAATCCCTATTTTGGTACTAGCAGCATGATGGCCCGAATTTAAACTTATTTTTTTACTCCAAGCAATTTTCTAGAATTTTCCAATAATTTTCTTGGAAAAGGCTTTAAATTTCCTTGACAACTATACCTCGATTTCCCCTAGATCAGTCAGATATGGAAGTTATGATTTTTTAAATCTTTATTGTTTAGAACCCTTAGAATTAGCGATTCACATTTTGTTTGGGCAATTCTAACTGATCAAATGAGTTTTTTCAAAATTTTTAAATATTTTTTTCCAAAAAAGTTATAAAATTCCTTTTTAGGAAAGGTATAACTTATGATTTAACAATTCCAAACGAGGTCAGCATGATTTTTCAAAGTTCACTACTCTTTTTTCTTGCATTTACTATTAGTACTGACTTAAACTCAGTTTCGAAACTTAATCCCGCCTAGAAAGTGATTTTTTAAGATTTTTAGAATATTTTTACATTAATTCTTAATAAGTTACCTTTCCAACGGTACCTCGTTTGCCATTAGAAACCATTAGACCAAATCAAAATAAATTCAGAAATGTGCATCGTGTGATGTTGTCCCCTGTGTTTGGTAAACTTTGGAAAATTGCTTGAATTTTCCTAAACCAACATTTCTAGCCATCCGAATGACTCAAAATATATTCAATGATTTTTCTCATGGAGTCATGACTCATGACATATGTCCTTTTAGTCTCAAATCAAAACTCAAAATTTTTTCAAAATTAATTTCCATTCCTAATTTAAAATATTTTCCATCTTAAAATTTGTTTTCTTCAAAATTCCCAAAACTTTCGATCCTTAAAAAATCACTCAAATTTTTTTTTTCTAGGGTATACTCTAACTCGACTTTTTCAAGGGGATTTTCTAATCTCATTTTCTTCAAGGGGATACTCTAACCCCATTTTCTAAAAATATATCAAAATCTAAGTTTTCTCTCCTTTAGGCTTCCCCAGATTTTCTACCAACCTTTGTACGCTTAAGATGGCCTTCAAATCCAAGCACATCTCAAAATTGTCAATTTGGTTATTCCTCAATAACTAAGTTCAATTACGAGATACATCCTGACCGTCCTTTCTTTTTGTTTCCCCTTGTTTATCTTTAATGCAATTTTTATTATATTCTGTTATGCCTTACTTGATGGTGACTTAAAATTTTGAATTTCGTTAAATCGAGGTAATGTTCTATGTCATCATCCCTCTAGTACTTGACGAAATTATCCTCTTCCAAATCAATTGAAATCTTATTTTATCGATAGTCTATGTTTTTCCTCTCGTTTGGGTTGCTGAATAGATATTAATTAAACTTTTGTCAACAAACTCGGATCTAATATTAAAAACTTTGCATTCATAATAAGGTAATTACACATAAGTAATGATTGCATGAAAAACCAAGAAAAATCAAGTCTTCGATAAATCATGGCTAGATGGTTCCAATTTTGGGCATTGTGAAAGTGTTAATCTTTTCCTACACGCAAGTGACTCTTGGACCCTTAAAGACCAACTTTGGAATACATAGTTCGTAAAATCAGTGTTGCAAATTTTGTAACTATGAATCATCAATTTTAATAGGTATCCAATCATACCTAGCCTAAAATGGTCGTTGGTGACTCTAAGTCATGGCTATTTCATAATGGCTATTCAAACAGTTTGGATGAGCGATTCATCTGACCGTCCTTCCTCTGACTTTTTCCTTATCACGCCAAATTCAAATCCCAATCAAGGGATGATCCAAGGTGAACCTCACCTTCCATTTGTTCTATTTTTAAGTCGTAGCATGCCACGCATGTGAGTGGTGGCATGTTGCGACAAAAAATATTCTAAATAAATTTAAAAAATTATTTATTCATTTATTTTAATATATGATTAAATTAATTATTTTATTATAGTTAATTTTATTTTGTTAGTATACAATTATTCTATTCACATAAAATTTTCATGATTTTATTTTGAATTAGAATTAAGGTTATGAAAGATTATTAGGCTAAATAAAATTAATAGTTTGATCAAAATTAATTAATATTCAGATTAAATGGGCTAAATTTCATAAAATAAATTTGGGAAAAAATATTGTCAACGGACATTAGGACTTGGCGAAATTATAGTGGGAACCTATACTAGGGTTGGCACCACATATGGAGTTTTTATGGAATGAATAAAATAATTATTTTAATTAAAATTAAAATTATGGCTACCTTTGTTACCTGATATAAATAAGAGGCTTATGCTTAGGGTTTCGGGCAAACCATTTATGCCACCCTCAAGGTTTGTAATTACAACATCTCATGATTTTTAACCTATTGGCATAAAGGTGGTCTTAAAGGAGAATTAAACCATACAAATCTAGAGTTGATCAAGATAAAGAATGCCCACACACTCTACCATTCAGGAATTAGAGAATAGTGGAAAAGGCTAGCTAGTCGAAGCTTTCACATAGATTTAAGAATTCTTGGATAGCATCTTCAAATCTACAACTCAGATAATTAATTATGGTGATTTTATTGTATATAACAACACGATTTAGTACGATCAGATTAAACATTTTTTTCAAATTTTGTTGCGCATCTAACCAGTTTTTCGATAGAGTTGAAGTAGAGAAACAAACTGGTAAAAATATTTTAGTTTTTAGATCCAATCTAGGAGGAGAACACTTAAGTTCAGAATTCTTGGATCATCTGACTAAGAATAGGATTCTGTCATTGGACTCCACCTAGAACTCCATAACACAACAGAGTGTCTAACTGAAAAAAATCAAACTTTGTTAGACATGGTTTGTTCCATGATGTCTAAGGCTAACCTTCCGATATCCTTTTCGAGATTTGCCTTATAAATGGCTACTTATCTTCTAAATAAGGTTCCAACCAAATCTGTTGATAAAACACCATATGAGATATGGAAAGCTAAAAAGCTAGATTTATCTTACACAAGGATTTGGGGATGCACTACTAACATGAAACGTGTAGCAATTGATAAGATTGAAGCAAGATTATCAAATATGAGTTTGTGGGGTATTCTAAGGAAATTGTTGGATACTATTTTTATAATCCCAATGAGCAAAAAATGTTTGTCTCAAAACATGAACACTTTCTAAAGAAAGAGTTTCTACTTGAAGGGTCCAATGAGAGTAAAATTGAGCTTAAAGACATTCAAAAATCATAAATAAACATTCTTATGGAACCTGAGCCAACGGTTGAAGCATTAGATGCTCAACCTAAAGTTTAAGAGATACAATTACTCCACTAACCTAGTAGAATCGGGCAAGCTCTAAAGAGATACTGATATCTCGTGGATTAAGATAACTTGCCTTATGATATTGAACCTACCAATTTTAAGGAAGTAATGTCTAATATTGATTTTGATAAATGTCTTGAAACCTTAAGATCTGAAATTGATGCCATGAAAGTCAACCAAGTATGAACTTTGGTTAATCCACTCAAAAGGATAAAACCCATAGCATGCAAGTGGGTCTTTAATAGAAAGGCTGACAAAGATGGCAATGTACAGACGTATAAGGGTAGATTGATGGCAAAAGGTCATAATCAAGTAAAAAGCATTGATTACGAGGAAACATCTTCACCAGTTGCCATGGTAAAATCTATTCGGATTATGCTTATAATAACTACATATCATGATTATGTGATGGCAAATGGATGTAAAAACTACATTCCTTAATGGGAATTTGTAAAAGAAAGGGTACATGACACAACTTGATAGTTTTATGTCCAACTCAAATCCTAATATGGTTGTAGACTAAAAAAATCCATCTATAGGCCAAAGCAAGCTTCACAAAGCTAGGATAACAAATTTGATAAAGCAATTAAAGAATTTGCCTCCATAAAGAATATTGATGATCCATGTGTCTACCATAAGATAAACAGGGAAGCTATTATTTTCTTAGTGCTCTATGTATATGACATATTGCTCATAGGAAATGAGGTACCAATGCTGCAGGCCACTAAGGTCTAGTTGTCCAGACAATTACCATGAAAGATTTAGGAGAAATAGTTTACATTTTAGGAAGTAAGATCTATAGAGGTAGATCAAAAAGGCTGCTTGGCTTATCCTAATCTGCTAACATAGGTAAGGTATTAAAAAGGTTTAGCATGGAAAATTTTAAAAGAAAAAATTTACCTATAATACATAGCGTGTATTACTCAGAATAAATGTGTCCTAAAACATCATATGAAAGGGCATGGATGGATGACATCACATATGCCTTGGCTTTTGGATCTATTATATATGCTATGCTATTTTAAAGACAATATATATATATTCTCTAAGTATCACGACCAGATACCAAAGTGACCTAGGTGAAAGTCACTGGATCATTGCAAAAATAATCCTAAATACTTACAAAGGACTACAGATATCTTTCTAGTTTATAGAAGGGCTAAACTCTGTGCAAAGGTTTAGATAGATGCTAGCTTCCAATCTAATTGGGTTGACAGCAAATTGCAAAAACATTTTGTATTTACCTTTAACAATACAGTAATTAGTTTGAAAAGTTCTAAACAAGCTACAACTATGGACTTAACATCGAAGCCAGATACATCCCCACGTGTAAGGCCATATTGGAGAAAGTTTGGATGGATAAGTTCATTTGATTAACTTGATGTGGTTCTAAGCATTGTTAATGTGATAACCATAAAGCTGTAGAGTAAGCTAAGGAACCACGGTCTCATCACGAATCCAAACACGTATTGCAGTGATATCACATCATTAGAGATATTATAGAAAGAAATGACGTTAGTATAAAACGAGTACCTACCAAGGAGAACTTAGCTGATCTTTTCACTAAAGTTCTATCCTAGCATAAACATGATCGTCATATAAAGGGTATGGAAGACTCAAACATACAGACGATTGGCCTTAGTGCTAGTGGGAAATTATTAGTGTAAGCTTTACAAGCCAATCATTGTGGCTTGTAAGGCATTATTATTTAGTGATTTATGTATCAAACATTATATTTATTAAATGTTATAAAGTTATTTCTTTACCCATAACATTTAATCGTATAATTGTTATAAATATCTTATGTAGATAAAGCCCGTGAAACTCATTAGCCTTGCAAGGGAATTGTGAAGAGTTATAATTATGAGATCCCTATGCATGTTTCTAAAAATGTTTCTGGTCATCGTATTGTCAAGACAGGGCATTGATAGTGCATAAAGATTGGCATATGTAAGCCTTCTTGCATAGGATGCATGCAACTAATCTCATAAGTTAAAGTTTAGATATATTTAACGACATTATATGGGTGCTTGTTATGGTAACAAGTTAACTAAACATTAACTGTTATGAGAATTCCATTTGGTGTTTCACTTTAGTGTCTATGTAAATACCCTTATGTGTTAGTAGTGTAAATGATCCTTAGACTTATAACACTAGGTCATCTCATATGAGGAGAGTTATGCATTGATTCCATTACAAATGGTTCTAGAATAGATGGATGCTTATGGTAGAGTGGTTTTGGGTATGGCATAAATCACATAGTCAGTGAATAAGTGGTCCAAGAGGATTCACTGCCCCAAGTGATATGAGGGGGCATATCTCACCTAGCCCGTGTTAACTCAAAGTCCTTAGCTAAGGCAATATTGATTATAGAGTTAACATATAGGGTTGCATACTAATTCTAGGATATATGATTAAAGGTTAATTGTTACACTGAGATATTGAACACTAAAGGGTTTTTCAAAACCATCTTAACATTCTCTGCATGTTAGGTGGCCATGATGCTTTGCTAGATGCTAATCTTGGTTTATAAATAAAAAATACTCTTAATTGGGCTATTTTGTATTCATTGCCAATATGATGAGGGCTAATGAGTAACTCACGTAAAGATGATTAGTAGAAATTAAATTAAGACTACGCTAATATGTCTAATACAAGTAATGGTTACTTAGGCCTAATTTGAATGAATTCACATGGGCAAGGGGTAAAAATTTAATTTTTATAAATTAAAATTTTAAACCCTAAGCTATATAAACCTTATGTTTTCCATCCTTCATAGTTGATTGGAGACTTAGAACTTTTGGCTAAGAAGATTAAGATTACCTTGTTTATGTTTTCTTTTAGAAACCCTAAGGGAGTTAGCTCAATTTTGGTTCTTGAAGAGGAAAATTATTTTCTTCTTTGTTCTTTGATTATGGAATCGAGGTCTTTTAAATGCAAGGGAAGGTTTTTTGAAACCTGAGCTACTAGTAAGGTACCCAGCAACAAATTCTTATCCTTGTTAAAATTTTTTTGGGCCACCTATATGGATAATCGTTAGAGATTAGACGCTTGGATAGCTTTGGTTTACGACAATCGAGCTCAATGTTTTTATGTAAGTGGGTCATAAAATTACTGAAAGACTTCTCAAGATTGAGGTATGTTTAAATCTTGAATAGATCTTTAGGTTTCTTGATCTTAAAGATCAGTCAAGATCATGTAAGATAATTTTATTTAGGAAGTCACAAATTACTTTATTGCTATGTTTCCATTGCTATGTTTATAAGATAATTTATAAATTTTTATAATCTGATTACTTGGTACCTTAAGACTTCCAACACTAAAGATCGTAGTGAAAAAATGTAAAAAAATATCGTTTTCTTGAATTTCACGAAGATGTATCAATATATCATCGGGTTTTGATTATTCTAAACTTGGAACATGCGTGTGTATTGATACAATGCACAATATATTGATATCATGTGTTTTATATCGATACAGTGTCGAGTTTTTTAGGTTTTTTGCTCTAAGAAGTACATATATCGATAAAAATTTATGTATCGATGCTACATGCAGACTTTCACCACGAACAAGATTTTTTACCCAGGTTTTCTTGCATTTCACCTTTCTAATGGCATGCATCACTTCATAACTGTATAAAAGGTCCTTTATAAACATTTTTTACATTGAAACATAAGCATGAGAACCACTAACATGGATTAAGCCATTAAAGCTTGAATAAGCTTGGAATAAATAAGTTTAATGTTCTAATTGTGTTTGGAAACTAAATGGCATCTAGTTTGGTTGTTTCCTAACCATTTTAAGTCTATTTCAAGAGATTCAATGAAGTGCTATTTGGGTTAGAGTTAAAAGCTTTTTCTTACATAAAACCAAGATATAGCCATTTAAGTAAAGGTTTCTTTTTGAGGGCATGCAACTGAGGTTGTCCACCAAAATCAATTGAAATAATGCCTCATTTAGAAGGGTTTCATCCCCTAATTAGATCACCTAGCCATCTTAAGAGATTGCTTGCAAGAAGCCTAGGCAAGCTGTCAAGATGTGGATAAACTTGCATGGGATAAGATGATTAGCCAAAATAAGCTTAAAATCACCTTGGATGTTCATTAGAGGGAAGACAATTAATTTTTAAGTTGAGAAAAACCAGAGATCAAAAAAAAATGAGAGAAAAAAAAGAGTGATAGCTTTAACTTTCTACACAAGGTTATTTTCTCTTATCTTTTATCTTCATTTTTGCATCTTTTCTCTCCTTTATGAGAGCTTAATGATCTTACGCTATGCTTGGGCGATGATTTGCGCCAAGGTGTAAGAACCAAGTTATGGCCAAATCTTAAGCTATGACCTCAAATTACTATATTTTGTTGTTCTTTGGTTTTTTTTCTTTTTAAGTTCTATAAAAATCATTTCATCAAAAAAATTATGTTTCCAAGTTTCTTATGCCAAGTTTTCTAGTGTTTATGCGATTTTCATTAAGTTTTCTTCATGATGTAACTTCATTTTGACTTTTCATTCTACTTATATGTTACTTCATGTATAATACATGCATTTTATGTTCTCTTCGTGCATTATTGCCATGTTTGACATGCTTATGCATTCTTTATAAAAATACTATGGTTATGGTAACATCATTATGCATGTTAATGCACTTAGGTATGTTCATGTTGAGGATCTATTTTACATTTAAAATCATATATGACATACATTTTATGACATTTCCATGCATTAAGATAATGAGTAATATGCCTATGCATTTTTCATGAGAATATTATGATTATGGCCATATCACTGTGCATAATGGGAAATCCATGTATGTTCATGTTGATGAGGTATTTTGTGAGTAAATATCATGTATGATACCATGCTTTTATGTTTATGGTGAAATAAAATGTTATAAATGTATTTAGAGTATTAGAAAGTTTTAGAGACCATTTAGCGATTTTCCCATGTTTTTCATGAATATTAGGGATCATTTTGTAACTTTCCTGCATTTTACGATCATTTTCTATTATCTAGAGACTGTTATGCAATTTTAAGTACGATTGGGTCATTTAGGTCATTTTCCATGAACTAGGGACTTGTATGCAATTTTATGATTTTTCATGTCATTTAGTCATTTTTTATGGCTTAGGGACTTTTATGTCATTTCATGCATTTTCCATGATTTGAGGACTTTTATGCAATTTTATGTTTTTGATGTCATTAATCATTTTCCATGACTTAGAAACTTTTATGTATTTTCATGCATTTTATGTCATTTAGGTCATTTTCCATTTTCTAAGGACTGTTATGCAATTTTATGATTTTTGATATCATTTAGTCATTTTCTATGATTTAGGAACTTTTATGTCATTTGGGCCATTTTCCATGATCTAGGGACTATTATGTAATTCTATGATTTTTTTATTTAGTCATTTTCTATGACTTAGGGTATTTTATGTCATTTCATGTATTTTATGTCATTTAGGTCATATTCCATGATCTAGGAACTTTTATGTAATTTCATGAATTTTGATGTCATTTAGGTCATTTTTCATGACTTAGGAACTTTGCTGCAATTTTATATATTTTGATGTTATTTAGGTCATTTTCCATGACATTGGGATTTTGGTGCAAGGTTATTAATATTTGATGTCATTTAGGTTATTTTCCATGACCTAAAGTCTTCGATGAAATTTCATGAATTTTTAGAGATATTTAAGTCAATTTCTATGACTTAGGAATTAATTGCAAAATTTCATGCACCTAAATCATTTTCTATGATTTAGGGACCATTCAATAATGTCCATGCCTATTAAGCCTATCTAGATTATTTTCCATAATCAAAGAGTCATTTAACAAATTTCATGTATGTACTTCGAGGTCATTTTCAGAATATTATGATATAAATTAAATATGTTTATATACTAATTATAATAGAATTTGTTTTCAAAAATCCAATGGCAATATCCCTTAGTTAACTAATTCCATAGCTTCCAATATATGGAAGTCACCTCATTGATTATTTTATACAAAAAAAATGCCCTTTTTAAATAAGTAAATCAAAATTTTCAATTTTTCCAAAAATAAAACTCCCATATTCCTCCATGTTTTCCGGAGGGGTGCAAAAAATATTTTATTTTCAAAATTATAAAAATTTGATTTAGCTAAAATGAAAAAATAAAATTAATTATAAATAATTTCATAAAATGAGGAAATAAATATTGAAAAAAATTAAAACTAATCATCATCAAGTCTTTAGTTAACACATAATAAAGAGTACTTATTTTTGGGAGTCACAAAAGGGATCAACCTTAATCTTGATTGCAACCGACTCACAAACCCTTTTACAAGAACTCTGGTATAAACATAAACTTTGGAGTTTTTTATGAGGGTTATGTAACCCTCAAAGGATGAACTTCGATAGGTGATTAATCTCACTTAACTGAAACAAATTGGTGGCAACTTCAAGTCTTTTGATCATTTTGTAATTATCATTTAGGGTTAAGTCAAATGTGCAATTCATCCAACAATCAAGTCCATCCCAATACAAGACGATGGAATTTATTTGTTTAAGTCGATCATATTGGATTCGCGATCGGCACATTGCAACATATATATAAACTAGTCATCATGTCATATGCATTATAATGTTAATTATTTAAAAAAAAATTAACTTATTTTTAAAGTATAAAATTTTATCTAAAACCTAACACCATTTTTTTGAATGAAAAATAAAAAACATATTAAGTCATACTAAGTTCTGTATTTTCAATTTTCTAAGAAATTAGTAAACTCTTTAATAGAAATAGATTGAAACTATGGTAGGATTATAGGCTAGTCATGAAGTATAATAAATATTTTGAAAATAATCCTTCATTAGTTCATTAACCAGTGATCCTGTTCAATAACATTTTCTTTAAATGTGCAAGCAAATTATAATCTAACTTGTGATATGTCGAAATATGTAAAATAAAAAATCAATATACCTATTTATATAAAATTAACAATACTAATTAAAAGGAAACATTTTATTACAAAACCTTCAGAAAACAAGAAAAAGTCAAAAACATTTTAGGTAATTTGACCAAAACTATGATTTAAGTTAGTAAAAAACTATTGCCTTTCCAACCAAATGAA
>JAQSVH010176389.1:0-20721 GCA_029448705.1 Adansonia digitata
ATAATTATTTCTTTTATGTAATTGTTGATATTATGAAATAATTGTTTACAATTAATATAATTGAATTTTAATTATTTTATATAAAATAATGGTATTATAATTAATATAATCGCATTGAATTGTGTTATATTTAATATAATTGTTTATTAATTTATCATTTTATAATTAATTTTAAAATAATTATGTTTATAATTAGTTTATCATAATCGTTAGATTTGTGATTGTTTATTGCATATATTCATATTATATGAGGTTGAGATATAAATAGTTGAGAATATATATTGAATTATGGATTAAAAATATTTTTTATTAATAATTGTGTAATTTCGTTAATAGATATTACGTTCGTGCAAACGATCTTTTTATTCGATCACGTAATGGAGATGAACTTCTAATGGAAAAGGTAGTGATACAGGTGGATCCAATTACAAATCCAAGATTTTGAATAGGATGATTTATATAATATTTTAAAAAATTGTTAATAATTTGTTATTCAAATACTATTATATTTTTATTTATAAAATTTTATTTAATTACTGCATTAATTATATTTAATTTGTTACAAAATAACCATTTTTATTATATTGGTTATTATATATAAATTTAACTATTATGATTATGTATGTAAGTCTACATAAATTTATTATTATAATTAAAATTATATATAAATAATAATTTAATTTAATTTAATTTAAAAATTCTATGGCAAATAGTTATTATCGATGGAATATTCCATCCCAAATTTTCTTTGACTAATAATTCTTTGTTACAAAATTTTATTGCTAATAACTCTTCATTCCGTCGTAAATACTTTATTTTGACGAAACTTTTTCTGAAAATAGTCTGTTGAAAATAATATTATTTTTGATAAAATATTTTAATAAAATATTATCAGTGATTTTATTTATTTTAATAATTTTTTTGTGATGAAAAACCTCTCGCTTTGTAATGGTATGAACAACAGTAGCGGCAATAGATTCAACAACGTATCGAATTCCTAGGTGCCAGCGGCAGTGGTGTTGTACACTCGGGTGCGGAGGCAGTGCTCTCCAATTATGCTACTGAAAGCATCTTTCATTTTTTTTTTTTGTATATTCTATTGCACTTGACGTGGTTATAGAATTCATTATGAATTATACAAATAAAAATCAATTAAAATCATATGTAAAAAATTTTAATAAAATTTATTATATATAATTATTAAAACTTGTAAAAAATTATTGATGAAAAATTTCGTCAATAATGATTTTTTTACGGAAATATAACATCAGTAATTCTATCGTAATTAAATATTTCATCGGATGGAATATTCCGCCAGAAATACTTTATTTATGTAGAAATCCAAATTCCACCAAAATAAGAAAAAAATTCAATAAAATATTATCAACATCTGGAATATTTTCAATAAAATTTCTATATTTTTCGATAAAATTGAGTTAAAAAATAGTTCTGCCTTTTGTGTTGTCTTGTTTGTAGAACAATTATTAGAGTTATGAACAAATTTACACAAATCCAAATCCTAGAGTTTTTTTTTTTTTTGTTCCTTTTTCTTTGGTGCGTATATCCATAGATTAGGTAATGACCAATTTAAGGAAAACACATTTTTAGTGTAATTATTATTATTATTTTTCACAAACATATTTGTCTATTTATATAGTACATGTTATAATTTCATTAGGAATAAAAATCTAAGCGACTGTTTGATAAATTGAAAAATTAGGTGTTGAAAAATTAAGGACTAATCTTTTTAGTAGTGAATTTATAAGTATTGAATTTGTATTATCAAAGCTATTTGATATGTTACTAAGAATCATACTGAATATAATTATATTGTTTGATAATTGTTGTAACGTGGCCCAAATACGAATCCTGACCAAGCCCGATTTAAATGGCCTTCGCTTCTATGTTTGTTGATATATCATATTTTATATTTTCTTGTTGCTATAGGCCATATCACTATCGAAATTTTCTTATGTTTGGAGACTGGGTGGTCAAGACGAATCGCTCACTTGACTTAACTCTAAGTAGTCATTACTAAATGACTATTTATTTGGAATCGCCACCAATTTATTTGGGTTAGGTGAGACTGATCACCTATCAGAGTTTATATTTTGAGGGTTATGAAACCCTAGAATACTAACACTGAGGTTTGCGATCATAGTAGAGATCATATAAAAAGGTTTAGAAGCTGATTAAAATCACAAAGATTGACCCTTTCGTGATGCTCGAAAATTAGTACCTTATTAATTACGTCTGAACTTGAATTTTAATTTTTATTTGGTTTCAACATATGACATTTAATTATAAATTCCCAAAAATAATATTTTATAAAGCAAATTTATTATTTCGTGTTGAACGAAATCATTTTTTTTTAATTTGAAAATCAAAATCTCTTACATACTCCACCAAAGGACTAATGGAACACGAAAACTTTTTATCATTCTCTGTTGTACCCCAATGGAAAACCAGAGGAACATAAAAGATTTTAAAATTCAAAATATCATTTGCATCCCACTTAAAGGCCAGATAAATGAGAAAGGTTTTATTTTTTTAAAATTTACAAAAATCTCGATTTTCACTCTGCAATTGATATCTCGTTATCAAAATAATCCGTAGAACCCCTCTCATACTTTAGGAAAAACCCCATATGTTTTTTTAACTTGGAGACATTGCTTTAGTTTTTATAAAAAGAAAATTTCATATTTTATTAAAAATATTTGTAGAACATCCTAGACTAGATAATAATCTAAAATGATGAACCTATTCCTAATGTATATCTTTGATGTGAAAATAACCTAGTAATCGTATTGGTCTTGGTTCTAATGCAAAATTACCAAAATGCCTTAACATATACTGTCGACATTAAAGTATCCCAGCAACCTTAAAGGACACAAAAATGATCATGGGAGGTTGAACCTATCCTAAATGTACATTTTTGGCATAAAAGCATCATGATGACTACTTAGGACTTGGTTTTAACAAAATTACTAAAATGCCCTTAAGGTATACATTTGACATGAAAGTATCACGATAACTTTAAAGGACACTAAAATGATCATGGGAGGTTGAACCTATCCTAACGCACATCTTTGGCATAAAAGCATCTTGATGACTACCTAGGACTTTGTTTTAACAAAATTACAAAAATACCCCTAATGTATACTTTCGACATGAAAGTATCCTTGTAACTCTAAAGTACAAGAAAATGACCATGGAAGGTTCATCCTATCCTAAATGCACATCGTTGGCATAAAAGCATTCCAATGACTACCTAAGACTCGACTCTAGCAAAATTACCGAAATGCCTCTAGGGCATACCTTCATCGTAAAAGTATCTTGGTAACTATAAAAGACACGAAAATGATCATGGGAGGTTGAACCGATCTTAAATACACATCATTGGCATAAAAGCATCCCGATGACCACCTAGGACTCGGTTCTAGCAAAATTATCAAAATGTCCTTAAAGTATACCTTTAACATGAAAGTATCTTGGCAACTTTAAAGGACATGAAAATGATCATGGGAGGTTGAACCGATCCTAAATGCACATCTTTGGCATTAAAGCATCCCGATGACTACCTAGAACTTAGTTTTAGGTAAAATAACCAAGATGCCCTTAGGGTATGCTTTTAACGTGAAAGTATCTCGGTACTCTAATAAACACTAATATGATGATAAAATGATAAATTTACCCTAAATAGGGAAATTAAAATTCTAAAATTGACTAAAATGCTAAAATTACACTTAAGCCCCTAAACTTTTAAAAATTTAATTTTGTACCCTACGAAAAACCAAGAGGGTATGAAAGTTTTAAAAATTTCGACACCCCTACAGAAGGCCATAGGAATAATAAAAATATTTTTAAAAGCAAAAATGACCATTTTACCCCTAAATGCTAAATATGTTATTTAGTCCTATAACTTTTCTATGTTGCACTTAGGTTCCTAGATAAACAAATAATAAAATATCACAGAAACACAAAAAATACATATGAAAAACACAACATATACATCCACCAAGGTTCAGTCAACACCTTGTCCTTGAGACAAAAATTTTTGGTTATTTGCAAACTACTCCCTAAACTTACAAATTTGCATTTTGACCCTCATATAGAAAATCATCTCAAGAAATCATAAAAAATCATCCAACTAGCAAAGAATCAACACAAAAATCATGGAAACACTATGCAAGAAGGTTTGACGAAGCATTTTTTAGCCATAAAATGTAATTTTCCATATTTTACCATTTAGTCCTTGAACTTTCTAAAACTGCAACATGATCTCTAAAGTGTTAAAAATACCAAAATCATGTTTTGAAACACACAAAATCAGTTTCATACAGTCCACAAAACTCTCCACCAAACCAAAAATAACATAAAAAATTTCTACATATTTTATGATTTGGTACCTATATTTTCTAGTATTATGGAATATCCTAAAAACATAAGAAAACATAAAATTATCACCCAAAAATTAGCACAAAATCATCATCAAATCAACCTACTAGATTTGGTCAAGGAAAATAGAACCTAAACATGTTTTACGATAAAAATAAATGACAAGGAACATAAATAATCACCACTAAACTTAAATAATGATAATATCGTAAAAATAAATATACAAATATACAAATCCATATATAAACATCAAAACATCATAAGAAATAATATAAACATCAATTTATATTCAACAAAGACAAATCATAGTGACAACAACAATATTTTACAAAAAAAAAACAAGATATAACTAGAAAAAAGAATAAAAAAGCAAATTTTGCATATAAATTATCACCATGTTTAGCCTTTCAACATGGATGAAAATCCATAAGACTTAACATGGATTTAAATCATAAATAAAAAAAGAAATGAATGAAGATGAAGAAAAACTAAAGGATTAAACATTATACCTTGAATAAATTGAAAACTAAAATAAACTTTTTTTTTAGTGATTTTTTTTTCAAGCAAGAAAACCAAAAACTCCCCCTTTAAACAATTCTCTCCCTATTTATAAGAGGGAGAATTGACCAAGAAGGAATCAAATCCTTCTTGGTCGATTTGGCCATTGCAAATTTCTTTTTTAATTAATTAATTAATTTTTTATTTTATTCATTAAATTGCATTAAAAGATGGAGTGCATTAAATTGACATGAAATTAGTGATCATACAAATATTTTGAAATGATTATTTTGATAATATTAAGTAACAAAAAATTAGAAACCAACTAAATTGGTTAAGGGAAAAGTTGGAAACTAGCAAGACTAATTTTCATGAAACTAGTAGAAAATAATCAATAATTAAAATAAAATTAAAATGATGATAATAAAATTAATAATTAATAATTAATAATCACAAACAAAATTTGGAAATCAAATAAAGAAAAAAAACTTGATTGGAACTCCAAAACTCGTAAAACTATATGAGAAAAATCCTTTTTGATAAATATTAATATGTATAAAAAATTCAGAACTCACCCAATTAATTACATTTTCAAAAACTGATTTAATATGAATTTAATAAAAATATTTGATAAATTTTAAAAATTATAAACTTGAAAAATACACCTTAAAAATTTTATAAAGTAGAAAACTTTGTCTCTTAAAAACAGGAAAAATAATGTAAAAATGCAAAACTCATAAAATAGAAATGAATTTTTCAAAATTGATTTAATATGAATTAAATAATAATATTTGAAGAATTTTAAAAGTCATAAACCTAAAAAAATCTTCCCAAAAAATTTTACAGCGTAGAAGAAAATTGCATATTTTAGAAATGAGAAAAATTCTAAAGCTCATAAAAAATAAATGATTTTTGAAAAACCGATTTCATGATGATCAAATGTGAATATTTAAAGAATTTTAAAATTCAAAACCCGAGAAAATTCCACCAAAAATTTTACTGATAAAGAAAAGTTCATATTCTAAAACTAAGAAAGTTTCAAAGAATTCATTAAAATTTGTATAAAAACTAATTAAATAGAACCTATTATCCAAAATACTAATTTACAAAATGGTAAAAATGAAAATCCAAAATTTGAAATAATTTTACCAGAAAAATTTTATGAGTGTGATACTCGCAGTATTATGAACAATTCAGAATTAATTACTAAAACGGCCAACTTGACAAATTGTGGTATAAAATACTAATATGAATTTTTCTTTGAATATTTATGATTTTTTTGGAATGAGTATAGCATAAGTACCATATAGGTATCGATAAAAATATTCGATAGTTAATTTCTAGAATTTTACAAAAATTCTCAAAAAATTCCTAAAATTAGGAAATTTGACTATGATATTATCAGCAAAGATAAATTTACAAAATTTTGACAAAAAACTATTAAAAATAATTTTTCTCTTAAATATTCACCTTATATATCCAAAATTAGAGATAAAAAATATGACTTTTTTTTGTCACGTGAACTTATGGCCATTTAAATATGACTAGAAAGCCTTGAAAATGTCTTGTTTATATGAAAAAGCTCATTCCCAATGAGGGTGGTCGTTAAGTTCTCAATCTCGGATATTCAGGATTTTTGTGAAAGAGACCAGGACAAAATTAGGTGCCTAAAGTTGCCCCTCTTTGATCGTTGTTAATAATCAAGAACAGGGCAAATACTAAATAGACATAATTTTGTTTAGGTCATTAAGCTTTGAAAAATAATCTAAACTAAAATTGAACATAACAATTAATTAACCAAAAATGAATCGTTAAATTAAATGATGACTAAGGTGGAACCTAAGTCAAAAAGGTTGACTAGGACAAAACCATGTAAGTTAACAAAACAAAAAGTTGACCGAGATGAAACCTACAAGTTAACAAATAAAGGAAGTTGGCTAGGACAAAACCTACAAGTTAACAAATGAAAGGAGTTGACTGAAACAAAATTGAAAAGTCAACATAGGTTAGAATTGACTAGGATAAAACTAATAAGTCAACAAATAGAAGGGGTCGATTGGGATGAAACTGACAAATCAGACCTAGGTCTAGAGGAATGACCAAGGAAAAACTAATACAGTCAAGCAAGGATAACCTGGATGTAACCTAGGACTAAAAGGTTAACTAGGGCAAAACCAACACAATCAAGCAAGGATAACCTAGATGCAATTGGGGTTTAAAGGGTTAACTTAGACAAAGTCGATACAATTAAACGAAAGATGATTAAGATGTAACCTAGGTCTAGAGGGTTGATCAAGGTAAAACCAATATAATCAAGCAAGGATAACTGAATGTAACCTGGGTTTAAGGGTTGACCAGGGCAAAGCTGATACAGTCAAACAAGGATGACTAGGATATAACCTAGGTCTAAAAGGATGATCAGGGTACAATCGATATAGTCAAGCGAGGATAACCTAGATGTAACTTGGGTTTAAAAGGTTGACCAGGGTAGAACTGATACAGTCAAATAAGGCAAAAATTGCTTCATATATAAATTGCTTGAATGAATGTAAGGTTTACCTTTCAGTTTCGAGACAATTGACATACCAAAAGGTTTTCCCCCATATCGCATTCAACTTAAGATCTGTAAAATATCAAATGTGAATGCAAATGTATGAGGAATGCGTATAGTGAATTTTCATGATTTAATTTTCTTTATTAATGTCTAATCCAACCTATCTTGGAGTTGAATTTATTTTTGTAGAAAAGGTGACTGATTTTTTTCTTTATTTGTTGGAATAAGCCTATATTTTTGCTTGAAGATTGAAAGCATCTTCAAAAAGCATTGGGATATTTTTTCTTTTTGATAGAGGGAGTCAGCTGTTGAACTTGAATTTGAAGATATATTTAAAGGTCATTATGGATAAATTACATTTATTCCTAGGAAGTTAAACTAGGTGACGCACCAATATCATCTAGAAATTGAGAAAAAAGGAATATGATTGGGAATACATGGCCTTTAAAATTTCCTATAAACACTTAGAACAAATTGACATAAGCTAAAGAAGGAAAGCATGATAGGGAATATGTGGTTTCAAAAATTTCCATTAATAGCTAAAACAAATTGATACAAGTTGAGGAAAAAGAGCATGATAGGGAATATATAGTTTATCCACCTTAATTATTCCTAGAATGTCTGAAAAACTTTGGATTATTGACTAAGGTCCCTATAATGTTTTTATCTCATACAAAGTAATGCAGAGAAATCAATTTGTCATCTTTTCGTTGAATTTCATTTGCATAAAATGTTAATTATCCTTTAGCAGAAATGTTAGCATAGTCAAAAAGACTATTTAACAAAGGTGTCTTTATATTGCAATAAAGAAAGAAGATACAACATCTGTTATTTCAAAAATGATGGTGAAGTATGAAAAAGATTTGGATATTACTCGTATAAATAGAATCTCCCATTTAGTTTTTTTAAATATTTTTATTGAACAAAAAGTTTACTTTTATGAAGATCCATCTCTTAAAGATGCCTCTGATCATACTATGCCTTTTTTAGACTTAGTCTTTTGGCAAATTGTGTTTGTCCATTCCTTTCAAATGTTTGAGCCATCCCTTTGGGACTTTAGCTTAAAGTCTCCCCATTATACCACCTTTGATGTCCTTCGGGTTTTCATTTGATTTTTTTAAATGGATGCCCTTTTAGGTTTTCATCCATTTTTTTTGTTTTTTTTTTAAATGGACTTTTTTCAAGTTTTCATCAAAATTTTTTTGTTTTTTTCCTTCTGTTTTAGGCATTATTTTTTTCTTATATTATCTAAATTAATGCGGTTGGTTAGAATTCCTTCATCCATCTCTGCCAGTATAAATGTTTCTCTTGAAAATATCTTATGAACAACATAAAGCCTTTCTCAATTGGATACCCATTTACCCCGAGGATCTTTTTGTCGAGGTAGAATTTTCTTTAGTACCAATTCTCCCTCATGGAATTTCCTGGGATGAATTTTCTTATTATACACTCTCTATCATTCTTTTCTTGTATGTTTGCCCATGTTAAATAGCTTTTAGCCTTTTTCTTTCAATGAAGTTCAGCTGGTTATAATGATCTTGAACCCATTTGACTTTTTCCAACTTAGTTTCCATTAAAACTTGGAGTGAAGGGATCTCCATTTCAATTGTTAAGATAGCATCAATAATGTAGATTAATGAATAAGGCATTGTCCTAGTTGAAGTTTAGACTGAAGTTCTATAAGCTAAAAAGGCAAAGGAGAGCTTCTCATGCCAATCTTTGTATGTCTTTACTATCTTCTCATACAATTCTTTTAATATTCTTATTAGTTGCCTTTATGGCTTTATTCATTTTTGGATGGTACATTCACCGAATTGTGATGAGAAATTTTGAGCTAAATACATACCTCTGTCATTAATTTATTATTCAAGTTGAAGGCATTATCCATTATAATTCTTCAGGGATCCCAATCGATAAATGAATTTAGTCTTAAAAAGTTTTATCACCATCACCCTTGTCACATTTGTATAGAAGGCTGTTTTAACCAATTTGGTGAAGTAATCAATAGCCACCAAGAAGAAGCTATGATGACTCAAAGGTACAGGGGTAATTGGTCAAATAACATCCATGCCCTATATGGAAAAAGGTCGTGGTACAGTATGACATGCAATGGCAAAGGTGGTATATGGATCTTGTCAACATAGACTTGGCATTTATGACACTTCCAAGCATATTTAATACAATCACCCTCCATGGTCATCCAAAAATAACCTAATCTTATGATTTGCCTAACCATTTTATGTCCATTCGCATAGATATCGCAAATCCCCTTATGTACTTCCTCCAATATCTTCTGTGCTTTGAGAGCGTCAACACATCTTAGCAACATTTGGTCATGGCCCTTATTGTAAAGAATCTATCTATCTAAAACAAAATTCATTGCCAACCTCTTTAAACTTCTTATATCAATCTTAAAGGCATTGTCCGGATATACTCGATCCTTGAGATATCATTTGGTCGTGATACCATGGGAGACCATCTGCTTCCATTTTGACATTATAATAGTACATAAAATACTCGTATATGCTTACTTGAATGGGCATTACCTTTTGACCTTTATTTATTTTAAACATAGAAGCTAAGGTGGCTAGAGCATCTGCAATTTATTATCATCTTGGGTCAGGTGAATGAATTTCACCTGCTTGAATTTTTTGAACTATTCTAGAATCAGCTCTGTATAGTTGATCTTGAGTACACAAGAAACTATATTGTTGCATCCTTAAATCCTAAGTTTCCCACTCTCTGCGTAGTTGATAAATCAGTAAGATTAAGTCCCCATACACTTTTAATAATTAAGCTTTTCTCTCTATGGCTACTAGAAGTCCCATGACACATGCTTTATATTTTGCTACATCGTTTACACAATCAAAGTTTAATCGAGTAATTAAAGGGTAATAGTCCCCTTCTATAGATATCAAGATCGCCTTGATTCCATGGCCTAAAGCATTTGATGCTCCATCAAAATACATTTTCCATTTTAATTCCTTTGATGACTCTTCTTACTCTTCTATCTTAATATTCATTAAATCCTTATCAGAAAAGTCAAAATTTAACAAATGGTAATCATTAAGTGCCCAACTTGCTAGGAATTCAGTAATAATACTCCCTTTGATTGCCTTCTAACTTACATAAACCATATCATATTTTGACAGTAGAACTTTCCATCTAGCTATCATTCCTAACAAAGTTGGTGCTTTGAATAGATACTTGATCGGATCTATTTTGTTGATTAACCAGGTGGTGTGATACAACATGTATTGTCAAAGCTTTTTTGCAACCCAAACTAGGGTAGAACATATCTTTTTTATTTGATAATAATTTACCTCATAGTCAAGGAATTTCTTGCTGAGGTAATAAATTGCTTGCTCCTTCTTTCCTGTCTCATCTTGCTATCTTAGCACACAACCCATAGACCTTTCAAATACTAACAAGTACAAAATAAAGGTCGTCCTGATACAGGTGGTACCAACACTGGCAGATTACAGAGATAATGCTTAACTTTTTCGAATGCTTAATGGCATTCTTCATTCTATTCACCAGGATTTTGTTTTTGCAAAAGCTGGAATATAAGATCGCACTTATCTGTGAGTTGGGATATGAATTTGGCAATATAATTTAACTTACCCAAGAAACTTCATACTTCTTTTTGTGTACGTGGGTTTGGTAATTCTTGTATGGCTTTAATCTTATCTGGATCAACTTTAATTTCTTTTTTACTCATAACGAAGCCTAATAATTTCTCCAATCTTGTGCCAAAAGTGCATTTTGTCAGGTTTAACTTTAACTGGTACTTTCCCAGTCTTTGAATAGCTTTCATAAATCTGCAATGTATCCTTCCTCCTAAGGCGACTTGGCAATCATATCATCCACATATACTTTTATCTCTTTGTGGATAATATCATGGAATAAAGTGACCATTGCCTTCTGATAAGTTACCCTAACATTCTTCAGTCCAAATGGCACTACCTTATAATAAAAAACCCCTATATTGTGATAAATGTGGTCTTTTCCATGTCTTCTTATGCCATTTTTATCTGCTTATACCCCAAAAATCCATCCATAGAAGAAACAAAAAAATTCTTTGTAATATTATCAACCAGCATATCTATATGAGAATAAGGGAAATTAATCTTTCAGACTTGCTCGATGTAAGTCCCAATAGTCTACACACGTCTAATTTTGACCATTTTTATTAGAGTTGGGACAATATTTGTGACCCATTTTGGGTGTGTTGCCACTTCATGAAATCTAGCCTCAAATTGTTTCTTTATCTCTTTTTTATTTTCAAAAGCATTTCTGGTTTCATTATTCTTAACTTTCGCTAAATCAGTTTAATCTTGTTTTAGAGGTAATCTATGGACTATGATTTCTGTATCCAACCCTAGCATGTCTTAGTAGACCATGCAAAAACATCTCAAAATTATGGAACTTATTAATTCTTCCCTAGTGATAGGCATCAGGCAGTCCCTATCCTAACTTATCTTCTATCATCCTCATCATCCCCTAAATTTATCACTTCCATGGATTCTTTATGGGGCATTATTTATTCATCCTCTTATCTATTATTTTTAACGGATTAGGTGGCAAAGTAGATCATCAGCATCTTCTTCAAAATAAACCTTATTCAAGTAAACAACCTATTCAAAATCAACCTTAATCATGCTTGGGACCATTTACTTTTTTTTTAAGTGGGAAATCTATGAAGGTAAAAAGAGAAAAGGAATAGGCAAACAAATGTATGGCATGATTTGTGTGAATATATGTGAAAAAGGAAAAGAAATATTGGAAGAAAAAAAATCAAACATAGACAAAAAGGTTATATGCATTTCATTTCTGTAAGTGATAATTTGACATTTTAAGTTTTTATAGAAAGATTCTTAGATGACAAAATAAGTTCCCAAGATTACTTTGAAACTGACATAAGCACTACCATTTTCTTAGTACGAGTCTAATTTTTCAAGAGGTATCTCGAAAGACAAGGATGTATCCCTTGATCCTCATTTGGCTCTTTGCTGTCTTCTCCAATGATGGCCACTTGACACTACTCAAAAGCTTCATTAACCATAATAATAACTCCATTAGCTTTTTATTCTTCAGCCCCTGGATTTGCAACTCCTTTATAATAGAAAATTTCATCCAGTAAAGGGTAAAAGGTTGATCTATGGCTTGACATTGATGAATAGCTCAGGTTAGCTTTTTTCCTTGAAATTTGTTTCTAAATTTTTTTTGACTCCACTTTGGCTTAAAGCCCAATCCGTGCTTCTCTTTCTTACCAATGATATTGATGGATTAATTGATGCTTCCCAAGTTTACTTCCAACTCTAGCTCCTTTATCGATTATAAGCTTGAGACCTATACAGGTGCTCTTTGAAAGTCCAGGTTTTAGAATTATAAACCCTTTTGCAAAAACATGGCATTGATAATTTCAAAGGATCTAAAAGAGCATTCTTCAATTCTAACATTTGCTTCAACAAAAAAAGCTTGGTAAAAGTCATGGCCTTAATGTTTTTTTTCTTTGGATAGGTTAATCAATTTCTCATCAACTATCAATTTAACTTTTTAGTGGAGAAATGATGGGACAGCCCTAGCAGAATGAATCCATGGTTGTCCTAGCAAACAATTATGCTGGGACATTATCCATCATATGAAATTCGATCTTAAATGGGCATAGGCCAATATCTAAAGTGATTAAAATAGTTCCCTTGATTTCTCTTTTGGTCTCATCAAATCCTATGCTTGATTTGACTAACATTAATTAGCAAGTGAGACAAAGTGATCAATAATATTACATTTAAAGTTGATCCATTGTCAATAAGGACTTTGGGTAATATAGTCCCTTTACAGTGAGTTGTGATGTCAACAACTTTCATTGAAGTGCTGCCTCTAGTGGGATTTCATCATCACTGAATGAAATAAAATTTTCAGCAACAATGTTATTTATTAGGCAATCCAGCTTATTTATGGAAATGTCTTGAGGTGCATAAGCCTGGTTAAGCACTTTCAACAAAGCATTCTGATGCGCTTCTTAACTGAGCAATAGGGTCAACATAGAAATCTTTGCCAACTGCTGCTTTAATTGCTCCATTATATTATACTCACTGTGTTTAATAAACTTAAAGAATTCAACAGCCTTTTTTTTCTTGATCGATTCTTATACTTCTACTATGCTATCTTTGTAATTATTATTTTTCTAGATACCTATACTTTTTACGTGTTTTTTGCACTGGTTTCACTATTTTTTGGACCATAGATACGACCACTTCTCGTCGCATGGCTTACCCTAATTATGTCGACAACAGCCAGTTAGCTTATAACAACCTCTAAGTTATCATCCCACCATTATACTTACACGATATTTGTTTGTTATTCTGATATACGAACGAAGTTCGTGCTCTGATAATGAGTCTAGGAGAAACTTTAGTCTTAGGTGGTGTGATTTTTGGTTGGTTACAATAAATGATGAGAGGGTGACTGATGCCATAGGGTATTTGTGATAATTGTTTGCTAACCATGTTAACTGATTTTTCTTCCTCTAATCCAGCTTCTTCAAAGAACCCAATTTCACCATTATCCAGCATTCTTTGGATTATGGTTAAAATGTCTAGGATTTTGCAAAGTGTGTCTTGATTGTTTCATGAAATTTGCAGAAGTTAGCAGCAAAATCAAATTGACCTTTGATACTTCAATGATTTTAACCAAAGATCCCACCTTTAATTAGGATTGCCCATACTTTTTCCATAGAAGTCCTAACTTCTTGGACTTTTGACTTTCTTTATCTTTTTTCCTTAGTAATGAGAGCATTAATCTTGAGTTCAGTATGATCAAGTAAGGGATTTGCTACCACATTAGGTGCTGGGCCATTATCAATTCAAAAAATATCCCTCTTAAAAGGACTATGAACTTTTTGCTTGAAGGCCATACAGTTCTTGATAGAGTAACCTACTATGACATGATACTCACAATGCAGATTTATGTCATACTAACTAGGGTAGTTTTTTTTAATATGGTTTGGAAAAGATTAGAGCCACTAACCATGCCTCAAAAAGCTTATCAAGCATTTCTTTATATGAGTAAGAAAGGGGTTCATAGTGAGATCTAGGTTGGTTGGCTTTTTACGCTATTGGGTTAACATTGGGTCTTGGTTGGTTTTGTGAAGGAAGGTTCAAAATGGTGGTCTAGGGTAATGCTGAAATAAGAGCTCTAGATATGTTAAAAGAGCAGGTATTTTGGGTTTGCTATTTTTGGTTTTGGTAATATGGATGAGATCCTTGACGGTATGGTTGATTGGTGTAGTTAACAGAATAAGCTTTTTCTCTTTTCTTTTCTGTCCTTGGCTTCTTTTTAGTAGAAGACTTCTTAGTCGTGATTTTACGGACCTTCATAGCTGTCTCAACCATCTCTCTAGAAATAACAAGATCAGTAAAATTTTTTGTTGCATTGTGCACCAATTTGTCATAGTCGGAGGACACAAGGTGTTCATGATTAGCATCGTGGTTTTTTTCTTAGCCAAGAGAGGCTAAACCTAAGAAGCCATGTCTCTCCAAGTTTATGTGTATCCTTAAAAGATTACATAGACTTTTTCTTTGTATTTTGGAAAGTTAGTTGATAAGGCACTAATTCAGCCATATGTTTATATTGTTGAAAAAATGCATTAGTTAAGTCAGTCCAATATTAGATTTGAGTGCGATTTAGATCATTATACCACCTTAGTGCAGATCCAAACAAGCTCTCTTGAAAATAGCGAACAAAAGCTTATTATATGGGCATAACCAACCTTTTTTTTATAAACATTTTAATTTGTGCTTTAGTGGAAGTGGTGCCTTTATGCTTTTCAAGCTTTGGTATTTTAAATTTCGATGGGAGGACTAAATCTAGCACTAGACTAAGGTTCTTCGATGGCTTTTAGCCTCCTCACAAGGAATTGTAATTTTCTTTTCTTTATCACTGCTTTAGCCTACTCTTTACCCTTCTGTTTATGCTTTTCCTTTTCATCAATACTAGGGCCTGCTAATTCTTCTTAGATGACCACAATTCTTGCACCTACCTCTTGCAAAAGGGCATCAGGGTTAATGACAATGACTAGTGGATTAGTAGTTGGAATATTTTGTTATAGATTTTCGATATTAGCTGGCTGTGCATTCTTAGTGTTAGTTATTTGTTCTTCAACTGTTACCCCTCGGATCCCCTGATAAGAGTATCGATATTGATCTCTGGTTGCTAATGAACCAATAGTAGATCTTTTATCCTTTTTAGCATGGCTTTTTAAGACTGCTAATTACTTTCTTCTAATCTTTCCAATCTTGCCAAGTGATCCTCAACTATTCTTCTTGCTTTAAATCTAGTATGGTATCAATAAGTGAGTAGTTGTCGAGTTGATCTTTATGAGTTGGCAATGTTAACCTTAAGAATTCCATATTTCTTTAAGTTAATTAATTTTTACTTATGAAATAATGAAATTAATAATCATGTATGTCTGTATGCATGTATATATATGTATGTATGGTATGAGTATATAAATGCACTTGCAAGGATGCTTGCTTTAACTAAAGATTCTGAACTAGAAATTTTCCATTAACTTTGTGACAAATTACATGTTCACATTGTTGATCATGTCGAGATTACATCCAAGGAAATTCCAAACTTGAACATGTTGTTTCTGAGCCTTGTTCAAAAACTAAAGTACAACATGCCCGTATTGTCCTATGAAATTAATTTGCATCTATAAATCTCTAATCTACTCCACCATTTTCCTTGCTTGGATGACGACTGAATGGATTTGTTCTATAAGATGATCTATGTACATTTGTCAGCTAAAAGAATTAGTTACCCATCATCTACCATCATCTTTGGCCCACCATAGTCTATTAGCCCAATATGCATCTAGATCATGGTAGGCTTGCACCAAGGCGTGGATATCATCTCCCTTACATTGCAATTTCAGTCCCATCTCTGAAATAGTTATAGTGAGACCTTGTCTTTCTTTAAGCAGTTGAGATATCCTTTCATGCTCTCAATCCAAGGTAGCTCAGAGTCATTTATTTTTTTAATAGACCTTTTTAATTGGAAATGTGTATCAGCATGCTCTCTTTTTTCTCTTTAAAAAATAGTTAACCTAGCCTCTCTTTTCAAAGCTTCAGTCTTTCATACTTTTAACTCTTCATTAAGCTTGCATATTTCTTCCTTCATCCACTTAGCAGTGCTATTAGAACTCTTAGATATCCCGACAAATTTTATTTTCTTGTTCTGTTTAACTCAGTCATTTTTCATTAGATTGTACTTTGCTTCCATTTTTTCAACTTATCTTGTTTTTTCTTCTATCTTCATTCATAAATAGGCCACTTTTCTTAGAGCTAATGATTTTCGTCACTCATTCTTTTTCATTTCCTAGCAGCTTCCTCATTAATCAAGTTGATCTCGTATGGCATAATAGATTTTAACTGAATAGGTACTCAAGGAATGGTCCCATTTGGGCTAAGAATGATTATATTACAACCCTAACTCTCTTCCAAGCATCATACCCTGGAGTGGTCTTATCCATGTGTACACGTAATCCTGACTTATATATTTTTCTCCATTGTAAAACTGCTATTAGAAGCAAATTTTTATAGTCCTTACCCTGATATTCTAATCAACACTAGCTAGATTTAAAGTCATAGGGATGAATTGTTGTGATCCATATTGTCTTTAGACCAATAATGGCGCATACCCATGGTGCCTAATATGTCAAGTAAAGGCACATACAATAGATCACCACATCGATATACAAAGTATTTTAGTGAAAACCATGGTGCCCTCTAGGTTATATTAAAGGAGCCAAGTTCTTGAGTGTTTCAATCTATTGTTTCTTAGTTTTGAACTTGGGCCATTCTTTTTTTATGAATTCCTAAAAATGGACAAAATATGGAAAGTAAGGTTTAACTTTATCTACCTTTTTACCCCGAAGATAACTTTGAACCCAAATATACAATAGCAAAGCACTTCTAGAGAATCTTTTTTGAACTTTTTTGCGGCATGCATTGAGTGCTCGAATCATCTCAGCTAGGATTATGGAGTTGGGTGCATGTGTCTTTTCAATTCGATCAAATAAATCTATTATTGCCGCCTTAACATGTCCTAACACTCTCAGGAAGAAAACCATCCCATACATAGCAAGAGTAAATGCATCCAGAGCTTTCTCAGTGTCGGATCACTCTTAGATATATTTCTATAAATATTGCCATGAAATGACATTGATGTTCCCTTTTTGCTCAATATAATGGTGGTTGGCTTTGAAATCATGATCTAAAACTTGACTTAATTTTTTATGAAAGCTGCTCGGATTATGCTATTTGCGGTAGATCGGTATTGTCTCTAATGGCCCAACCTCAAGAAGAATCGAAATCTCTTCCATAGTTGGAGTCATGTCATGCTGATTGAACGAAAAACATTAGAATGAGGAATCCCAAAACTCAATCATAGCCTTGACTAGCTGTTCATCCATGTGTATCTTGAGCAAGAGAGCTATCTATCCATACTTTTCTATAAAGTGTGTTTGCTTTTCACTTCCCTACTGGTCCCATATTTCGGCTAACTCTCTCGAATTATTCTAGGAAAGGTTTATATGTGTGATCTTTGGCAACTCTAACACAAAACCTCTTGGTACACAGTCTCTATCCCCTTTCTAGTTGAAATTGGACTCAAATGAACCTCTTTAAGTTCCTTGGAAATTGTCATTGCATGTATTGGCTTTGCTATAAAGTAAAATAAAAATCGATCTGAGTTGTGATTCTTGTTAAAGCAAGTGTTCCTATATGCATATGAGGAAAAAAATATACCAAAAAAGAAAAAAAAAGAAAACAAGTTAGTATCCTTAAAAGATATTAAATTCAAATAAAATCACAAATTATTCAAATAAGGTGTAAATAAATTTCAAAGTAATGAAAAACATAAATTATTCAAACAAGTGTCACAACGTTGCCTGGATACAAATCCTAACCAAACCCGACTTAAATGGCCTTCACTCCTATATTTATTAAATTTATTACTATTTTATGTTCTTTTATTTTTATTGGCTATATCATTATGGACATCTTCTTATTGTTAGGGACTGGGTGGTCGAGATGAATTGCTCACTCGACTCAACCTTAAATAGTCATTACAAAATGACTATTTATTTAGAGTCGCCACCAATCTATTTGGGTTAGGTGAGATTGGTCACCTGCTAGAGTTTGTATTTTGAGGGTTACGAAACCCTAGAATACAAACTCTGAGGCCTGCGATCATACCAAAGATCATATAAAAGGGTCAAGGAGTCGGTTACAATCAGAAGTAAGGATCGATCCTCTCATGATGCCTAAAAATCAATACCTTATTAATTACTGTTAACTTGAATTTTAATTTTTATTCGGCTTCAATATGTGGCATTTAATTACAATTCTCGTATTATTCAAATAAGATTTTATTATTCCATGAGAGAAAATCAGGGTTTTGCATTTAAAAAAAATCGAAACATCTTACGCACTCTTACCGAAAAACCAATGGACACAAAAATTTTCATTATTCCCTTTTATGCCCCAATGGAGAACCAAAGGGACATAAAAGGTTCTAAAAATGTTCTTCACATCCTACTGGAGTCCTTGGTAGAATGTGAAAGGTTTTTTATTTGTATAAAGTTCCTGATTTCCATTTTGAAAAGGGTACCTTGTCATTAGTCAGATCCGTAAAACCCTTATCACATATGGGTGGGAGGATTTTCACACACCACTTTAACTCCAAGACATTGCCTTTATTTTTCAAAGACATACGAATTTTATTTGAAAAAAAATAAAGGACGTATGACTCATTCTGGACACTAAAATGCTAATTCAAATCGAAGGACTAAAAGATAAAAGAAAAAAAAACCTATCCTTAAAGTATACCTTTAGCATAGAAACACCCGATGGTTACTTAAGACTAGGTTTTAAGAACAATTACAATACCCTTAAGGCTTACCGTTGACACTAAGGCACCCAATAAGAAAAATTACAAAACTACCCTTGAGGTATACTTTTGACATGAAAGTATTTCGATACCCCTAATGGACTAAAAAATAACCTTAAAAGGCTAAAAGAGCCTTAAACTTTCAACTTTAGCATAAAAGCATCTCGATGAGAAAAATTATGAAAATGCCCCTGGGTATACCTTTAACATGAAAGTATCTTGGTACCCCTAATGGAGTCAAAAATAACCTTAAAAGGCTAAAGGAACCTTAAACTTTCACTTTTGGCATACAAGCATTATGGTGAGAAAAATTATGAAAATGCCTCTAGGATGTACCTTCGACATGAAAGTATCCTGCTACTCCTAATGGACTCTAAAATGATAAAAACTAGATGAACCTATCCTAAATGTGCACCTTTGGCATAAAAGCATCTCGATTACTATCTAGGACTTAATTTTAAAAAAATTATCGAAATACCCCTAGGATATACCATCAGCATGAAAGTATCCAGGTACCCTAATGGACACTAAAATGATGAAAAATAGATGAATTTAGTCTAAATGGAAAAGCTAAAAGTTTAGTTTAACTTGAAATGCAAAATTTGCAATCAAGCCCCTAAATTTTTTAAAATTACATTTCGTATCCTTCGGAGGACCAAACATATATGAAAAGTTTTGAAAATTTCAATTTCTTATGGAAGGCCATAGAAATAATAGAAATTGTTGAAATTGATGAAATGTACATTTTGCACCCCAAAGATGAAAATTTGCTTCCTACACTTTCCTAAATTTTCATTTTAGTCCCTACATAATAAAATAACCTAAAAATCATTAAAAAATCATATAAAATTATGCATGAAAATATAGCCAATATATCAACAAAGATTCAGCCAAATACCTTTCCCAAGTTTTTTTACAATTTACAAAGTAACCCTAAAAGTTTATAAAATTACATTTTGACCCCTATATGGTAAAATGCCACAAAAAATCATTAAAAATCATCAAACCAACAAAGAATCAACACAAAAGTCATGGTAACAATGTGCAAGAAGGTTTGGCCAAGCATTTTTAGCCACAAAATATAATTTTTATATTTTACAATTTAGTCTCTAAACTTTCTAATATTCACAAAATGACCCCTCAAGTATTAGAAATGGCTAAAAATTGTTTACAAATACACAAATAAAAAATCTCATGGCCTACAAACAAAGCTCTTAACCAAGCCAAAAATGTCAAAAAAAAAACTTTTATAAATTTTGCAATTTAGTCCCTATGTTTACTAATATTACAAAATAATCTAAAAATCATGAAAT
>JAQSVH010176409.1:7979-20718 GCA_029448705.1 Adansonia digitata
ATATAAATATAATATAAATATATAAATTATTATGTTTAGTTTTAAATATTTTGAATTCCCTCGTTTGTATCCTAACTATCATTGAAAAAATTGGGAGTTGGAAGACTTGTGCTAGAATGCATAGGTAATAGGCCCAATATACATGAGACAAAACTGAAATCTGCTGCCGTTTACCTTGTCGAAAAGTGCTTGTCTTTTTATGACCTGCCACTGCCTGTCAACTGTCACAGTCGCCCATCAGTAAACTATGGTGTCAACGATGGTGAGACCGTAGAGAACCTGAGAAGCATGGAGAATTGAGGAAATAGAGGAAGAGTATTATTTATTTCACTATAACAAAATCTTTAATCAAAACGAAGTATTAAAAATAAATTAAATAAGATATCATTAGATTTTTTTATAAATTAAGTTATTTATTTCGAGTATTAGAATTATATTTATATTATTATATATTTATATAAATTTTAATATATTAATAATTTATATTATATTAATTTTTTTATATTTATATATTTATATCATGTTGTGTAATTTTTCATGTCATCTCCAATTTTGTATTACATTTTAGTTATTTTTTTTGTATCATATCTAACATTGTCAATATGTTAATTTTACTAGATAAATTTTTTAAATTTTAACCCATTTTATTTTAATGTTAAAACTAGGAATATATTTTCTATTGGACCAAGAAAAGTTTATTTTTTAAATATAAAATTCATGTTATATTTTAACAAGTTTTTTTTCGTTTGAAATTTATAATTAATATAATATATTTTTTAAATTTAGTAAAAATAATACTAAATACCAAAAAAAATTTCTTAAAAAGATAATTGAAGACTCCTTATTTAGTGTTTATAGGCACCCAAGGATCTAAAAAATAAACAATGTATAATATAGATAGGAGTTATAGGATCAAGATTGTTTTGAACAAGACATGTTATTTAAAATGTGATAAGAAAGAAAAAGTATTATTAACAATATAACAATATGGAGTTTTTATTTTTATTTTTTTAGGTAAAAATGACGGTTATCTAAATAGGTTAGGATTGTAATAGATGTGTCTATAAATCTATAAGGTTGAGTCAAGTTCAGACCAAGTTTAAATATAGTATCAACATCATATATATTTGCTCAAGTTAGCCTGGCTTGAAATATGAGTCTCAAATTCTACGCAGATTCATCCATATTTATAAATAAATAGCCTAAGCCCATTCGGGTTTAAAAAACGAGTTATATTTTATTTTATCTTTAGCAATTTATTTTTTTCTTTTTTTTTTAAGTTTTAAAATATAGGTAACTAATTTTTTATTGTTTATGCTACAATCTTATAAATATCTATTTTTATATGATATAAACTACATAATGTATACAATTATTAAAATAATATTTTTTTTCATGAGTCGAGTAAGGTCAAGTTCGGGCTAGGCTTAAATATAATATCAACAACATATATACTTGCCTAAATTAGGCCTAGCCTAAAATATGGGTATCAAATTTTGTTTGTTTATATTTGTAAATGAATAGATTAATCATATCTAAGTTTTAAAAATCTATTATTTTTTTCTTTTATTAAATTTTAAAATATGGATAATTTAATATATTTTTTAACATTTACACCAAGTATAATTATGGTCAGCTCGAGCTACAATTGGCTAGGGCCTAATATCGGGATAATGGAAACAAGATCTCACACAACACACTCACACAAAATGATAGTTTTGCACACCACTCAAAGGCACAAAACCTAAAAGATATAGAAACGAATAACCCATCCTCTGAGGATATAAATCAAATCACCATTTTAGTGATACATAGTTTAAGCAAATAGTTAACCACTCATAAATAGATATAGAATTGAAAGGAATTCCAAATGGCTAAGTCAAAAGACTTTTCATTCAAAATAATACTTCTCATATTGTTGGATGCATGGCTGAATGATCTATATATAGAAGACTTGGAATAACCCTCCAAGTTTAGAATCTAGGGAAAAAATAAATGGTTTTACCGGAAACTAGGCAAATATTAAATAGCACATCGTATTTGACTTCCGAAAATACATATAGACAAATTCTACATAGGTAAACTAAACTAGCGATAACTTTTAAGGTATAGATCCAATGTACACAAGGTTGGATAATCTAAAAAGATCATGGTCTAAGGTTGAAAAGTCACATATGATATGTCTTTGAAATCATGCAACTAAATAGAGCAAAACTAGGCTCAAAGTTAGCCCATTGATGGCAAACTTCACCTATTTGACTAGCTAACCCGAATCAAGTAGTCCAATATCGTTAGGACTATTTGAGGACACTCTCGTATGATGCTTTCTGGTTGGAAAAGACTCATCCTCAAGTCATATGTACTATCATCACCATGGAAAAGAGACAGGTCATCCACATTAAAAGTGTTTGAAATATCCAAGTGGGCAAGAAGTTTAATCTTGTAGACATTTTCACCAATTTGTTTTAAAACTTTAAAAAAGCCATTGCTTTAGGGTTGAGTTTAGTGAACTTAACCTGTGGAAACCTCTCTTTACCAAGGTGCACCTAAACTAGATCACCTTCTTTAAACTCAATATACCTATGATGCTGGTTGGCTTGAGCTTGATACTTATGATTTTGGCTCTCAATCTTTTATCAAATTTGTTCATGTAACTTTTTCAATTAATAGGCATTTTCTTCTGTATCCCTATTAAAATCCTGACTTGTAGGAAAGGGAATCAAGTCTAATGGACTCAATGGATTCTATCTCTACATAACTTAGAAGGGACTATGACCAATACTTTAACTAATAGAATGGTTGTAAGCAAATCTAGCTACGACCAATACTCTATAACTAATCTCGAATATTTTTCTTCACCAAACCTCTCAAAAGACTTCCCAAACTCTAATTTACTACTTTTATTTGCTTATAGTTTAAAGATGACAAGTAGTACTAAATTGAAGATGAGTTCTAAGCTTTCTCTAAAGAGTATGCCTCAAATGACACATGAACTTAGAAGCTTGATATGAAGTGTTTGTTTTCAGAATGTCATGAAGTCCAACAATCTCTTTGAAGTATAAATCAAAAACATTAGTAGAATTAAAAGTTTTGCTTCATGGAACAAAGTATGCCATCTTAAAGAAATATCAACCATAACCATTATTGAATCTTTTTCCTTGAATTTTTAGGCAAGCCAAGCATAAATCCAAGTTGACACTTCCCATGGAGCTTTAGGTACGATGTAGTGAAGTGTAAAGGCCTGTATTCTGACTATAAGATTAAGCAATATGACATGTCCTATAACACCATATGAAACTCACAACATATCTTTCCATCTTTGGCCAAAAGAAATTACTTTAAATAGTAGCAAGTATCTTCTATCTTCTGAAGTGTCCACCAAGTCCACCACTGTGAGCTTCAAATATAGTAGCCTCTCTTAGAGAACCTTAAGGAATGCATAAGTGATTTCCTTTGAAAAGATAACCATTTGTCATAGCAAGATGCCTCGAAACACAACTATCATATTCTACCTATATCTTGCTGAAATCTCCATCATGCATGTAGAGATATTTCAAAACTTCAAAATCTACCACTTCCATCTATAAATTTGTCAACAAAGCATGTCAATGAATTAAAGTATCAGTAACAACATTCTGAACTCTAGATTTATGCTCAACGAAAAAATTGAAATTTTATAGAAATTCTACCCAAAGAGCATGCCTTCAATTAAGTTTTTGTTAGCTGTAAAGAAACGTCAAATCCTCATGGTTTGCATATTGAACAAAATGTTTCAAATGCAAGCATTGGCACCAATGTCTAAAGCACGAACAATGGCATAGAACTTTTTATCATAAACTAAATATTTCCTCCTTGAATCACTGAGTTTCTTGCTATAGAAAGCAATAGGTTTGCCTTCTTGGCTAAGAACAACACTAATGCCAACATTAAAGCATCATATTCAACCTCAAAAACTTGATTGGTTTCAGGTAGAGAAAGCATAGATGCATTGATTACCTTTTGCTTTATAAGCTTAAAATTCTTTTCAGCTTCCTTAGTCCATTTAAAATTGCCTCCCTTCAAACATTTAGTGATAAAAGCAATAATATAGTTGAAATTTTTGAGGAAACGATGATAGAAAGACATTAGGCCATGAAAACTCTGAACATTATGAAGAGTTTTAAGAATCGACCAACTAAAAATTGCTTCAATCTTGCGAGGATCCATCTTTACTCCTTCGCTTGAAACAACATAGCCGAAGAAAACAAGGTTATTAGTGAAGAATTCACACTTCTTCAAGTTAGCGTACAACTTTTGACTTCTCAAAGCTTGAAGCACCTTATGCAGATGACTAAGACTCTCTTCCTTATCCATGCTATATACAATAATATCATCAAAATAAACAACAATAAATCTTTCAATGAAAGTTTTAAACGCATCATATATCAATCTCATGAAAGCAGTAAGAGCATTAAAAAGGCCAAATGGCATAATCATCAATCTATAAATGCCATCCCTTGTTTTGAAAGCTATTTTCCATTCATTACCCGTTCTTGTTCTGATCGATAGTAGCCACTTCTAAGATCAATCTTTGAAAAAATGGTAGCACCATGAAGTTGATCTAACAAATTATCAAGCTGTGGAATAGGAAAAGGGATAGCCAATTGTAGTCATGTTCACTGCTCGACTATCAATGGGCATTTGCCATGAACCATCCTTTTTTGGAACAAGAAAAGCTAGTACGACACATAGACTATTACTTTCCCTAACCAATACGTTTGAAACCAACTCACCAACCAACCTTTGTAACTCTGCATATTTAGTTGGGTCCATTTTTAGGCTACCTTGGTAGAAACAATAGCCCCTTGAATGAAATCAATGTAGTGTTGAATATCCCTCATTGAAGGAAGTCCATGAGGGATATCATTAGGAACAATATCATGAATTTCATCAAGCAAAGGTTTCACTTAAGAACGTAACTCATTTACCCTAGCGTTTTTCTCAAACACAACAAGAGCATAAGCCACATCCAAACTATCAACAAGTTTCTTTTTTTATTTCAAAACTAGTAATCAAGAGTGTTTCCATCCCTTTAGAAGGTTTGGAAATAAATCCAAGCGTATAAGGGCCTAAAATGATCTTCACACCATTTTTCACAAAAGAATAAGGCTTCATTTGGTTTGAAAAATATTTTTCTTTCATTTTTTTACTTTTATTTAAAAACAATTTTCGTTTTCTATTTTTTTAATTTTGAAAATACATTTGGCTTAAGAAAATGAAAATCTATACTAAAAAATAAAAGTAGTAAAAACTTGTTTGGTAACTACATATATTTTCAAATTTGAAAAAGATTGAAGGTTTATATATGAATTTAACTAAAAAAAAGTCAATATTTCATAAATTTCAAGCTCCTTTCGATCAATTCTTTATGCTAATTTTTTATTTGTTTACTATATATTGTATATATTAAAAATTAATTAACAATTATTCTTATCTCTTTTGTAAATGTAATTTTATTAAAAATTTTATGTTATTGAGACTTCTAAATTGACATGAGTTTAAATGTAAATTTTAGATTGTAATTGTATAAAAAAATTTAAATAGTTTTCATAAATATTTAGAAAGTAATATTATTCTTAATAATTTTATGATATTTTAAAGAAGTTGATTCTTGCTTGAATATTCTAAAATGGCCTAACTAAAATATCTAAGGCCTATTGAAGAAATAAAAAAAAAATCATTATTGCATATACTAGTAGCTCGAACCAATATCTTCTAGATGTACAATTAAAAATTTTTAAATCCCTTGTTTTCATTTTTTCCATTTTTTAATTGATTTCAATGAAAATGATGAAAATATCTTTTTTTGTTCTCTAATTTTGACTTGTTTTCATTTTCATTTTCCAAAAAGCATTTTCTATTTTTTTAACCAAATAAATTTTCTTAAGCATTCTCTATTTTCTACAAAAATAAAAATAGAAAACAATTTTATTTTCTTAAATCGAACGCGCATTAAGTGTCTTTAAAGCCATCATATTATGTTTTCCTATCAGACGGCCATGGACAACCAAGCAACAAGTGACATGCATCCATAGGAGCAATATCAGAACAAGCCTAATCACTGTACTTTTTCCTAATAGAAAATGAAACAAGGCATCTACTAGTTACCTTTCATTCATATTTCTTGTCCAGCCATCTCAACTTGTAAGGATAAGGGAATGATTCTATTGAGTTGCAACTTCTCACCATGTCGGTAGACACAAGATTAGCACAAGCACCACTATCAATGACAAAGTCTCAAAATTTTCCATCTTCACTGCAACAAGTGTAAAATACGCTAGAACGGACCATTATTCTAGGGAACAACACTCAAACTTCTTTAAATGATAAGTAAGTCACCCTGATCAGCATAAGTCACTTCATCTTTTGGATGTGTTTCAATTGGCAGATCATCTTCACTATCCATCACTTCCTCAATAACGCAGACAATTTTGCCATTTGGACAATCTGAAGCTATATGCGCATAGCCTTAACACTTAAAGCACTTCTTAGAATTCGAATTAGAGGAATCAACTGTTTTAGAACTAGACCCAACACTTCCCTTCTTTGGAGCCTTAAAAGTTGACGACTCTGCTGCTGCAGTGTTCTTAGAGAATGTACTCCCCTAGTTGGAAGGGCTATCCTTCAATACTGATCTCAAGCTAGATTTTCTAGTCTCTTTTTGCTGCTTCTCGACAACCAAAGCAAGCCTCCTCATATCATTGGAAGTCCAATAAGGCTGTAATCGAACCGCATTAGCAATCTCTTCTTGTAAACCACCCAAGTAACAGGCTATTATTTGCTCTTCAGGTTCAGTAATATCACACTTTAGCATAAGAAATTCAAATTCCATCGTGCATTCTTCCACGGTCAAGCTAGATTGCTTTAGATTATCAAACTTGAGAAAAGCTTCTTGGCGATAGTGTTCTGGTAGAAATCTCTTTTTAAGCTCCATTTTCATCTTCTCCCAAGACTTGTATTGCTCCTTCTCTTACGAGATCTTTAAATGTATGTAAGTTGAAAAACTAGCTAGGTCAGGTCCAATAACGCTCGAGCGTTAAAGTTGGAGCCAGTGTTTTTTCCCCGGCCCATTTTTCAGTTACCGAAACCCTCTCAATTATTGAGCTCACCTTCGAGCTTAGCAAGTAGCCTAGTTCATCGACACTTTTAGTTTACACTATTATCTTCTAAATGTAAAATAATATATTTTATATAATTGAAAAAAATGTTGCATTAATTAGACTTTGAATGTTATAGATAAGGTTCAATCCGTTTTTAAATGAGTTTTTTTTTTTTGTCCAAGCAAATTTTTTAAACATAATATTTTTATTCAAATCTTCTTAATTATCAAACAAGCGTTTGACCTATGGACAAGCCTAGATTATAATATTTAGTGGTATTTAATTGGTCTAGATAGAATTTTGAGCCTGAATTTTTTGTTTGGATCATACTTGAGTAAGCATGTAAAGTGTTGATAACATGCCTAGGTCTAATATAAATGTCGCTTGATCTAATAGAAAAATATATGTATATACATATATAATATTTTTATAGTTTTACTGTTGGAATAAAGTGGATTAAGATTTAGTAAATTTTATCAGCTAAACTCAATATATTGGCAATGTTGGATATGACACAATTATACGAAATGAGAAAAGTAACTAACATAAAACATAAATTATTACACGATATGAAAAAATTATATAAATATGATATTAATATACAAATAAATATGATTACAATGCAAAAGAGTAGCTTGATCATATCAATAAATCTAATGACATGTCTTGTTTAAGCAATGTTTAATATTTCATTCCATTTTTAGTAAGGTTTTTATTATAAAAGAATAAATAATTTATTTATCAATCACCAGTTTCTGTAACTCAGTAATTCTCCATGGTTCTCACCCTAATGTTCGACACCGTTAACTATAGCTCAAATGAAGTAGACAAGGAGAACGGAATTGACAGAGAATGTGGGTAACATAACCGACACCAAAGAGAGAGAGGACAAAAAAAAAAAAAGGAAAAAAGAAAAGAGAAAGCTGTAAGTAATAATTGTAAATGAGTGCTACCTGAACATGGATATGAGAAACGAAAATTGGAACGTAAATTTGGAACATAATTTGACAGGGTAGTCTTTTTTATTAGCTTAGTAAGAATGAAGTACAATTAATTAGAATTAGAATTAGAATGTAAAACCTTTTTTAAAATATATATATAATTCAATTTAATTAAAAATAATATAAATATTTATAAATTAATATTAAAAATAATTAATTTTCATTAATTTAATGATACAAATTATAAATATTTATAAATAACTACACTTAAAAAGTTATAATGAGGTTTACAAGGTTTATTCTATTTTATTTTAATTTGTGTTTAATTAATACCAATTAAGTTGGTTGAAGAAGAGAATGAAACTCTAAATTGGGAAGTTCCAATTATTTCTTCCCCAGTGACATTTAAGTTTTATAAAAAAATTAAAAAAAATAAAAACTAAAAAATTTCCATTCTTCAATTTCACCATCTAATTTGTACTAGTTTTAGGTTTTTCATCTCCTGAACGAGGTGGACTGCGGTCAATCTAGAAAGAAGGGGCAGATAAAGATGAATATTATCTTTCTCCATTTTAGTTCGTAGACTTCGCGAATTGGATCGCAAACGATCCATGATTGTGTTCGTGGCATTCAATTTGAATAAAAAATTGGAGTGTATTTGACGGATCTACAGCATTCACCACCAGCTTTGTCTGTGCATAATATTGGGAATCCATTATCATTTTATCACGCTCCGCATGAATAAAAGACAGTGAATGGAGAGGACCACTCACATGGCTGATAATGAGTAATTCTAAATGAAAAAAAAAAAAATGAAAAAGGAAAAAGAATAAAGCATCAACCATGATCATAAAAAAGAACAAAAATTGAGGTTTTAAATTGATGTCTTAAATAAACACAAATTTAAAACAGACATAAAGACATTAATATTTGATATATATGTATATATATCTATTTATATTTATATATACTATGTGTGTGTTGTTATACGACTAATGGACGTCATGTAAACCTTTGCCAAAATTGGAAACTACAAATTGACAATTAACCATATGATTGTTTTATGGAAATCAAGAAAGGGATGTGGCAGCATGTGAGCTAAGACTTCAATTATTCTCTAAAGAAATTATTTTTGGTTGTCCGGGGAGTTATCTTTCGCTGTCTTCTTAATTAATAGCAACAGTTTGCATGATCGTGTTGATGTTGTTTGGTTAATATTTAAATGTTAATTTGGTATAGCAGAATAGATTACATGTGCATATTTTGAATGTCCTAATTCCGTGTCTGTTGAAGCATGAAATCAAAAGGTGAGAACTGATTTACTCAAATATTAAAATCGATCAAATTTCATTAACTTAGGTTCACTTAGTTAGATTTTAGTTGATTAAAAAATTATATATTTAGTTAGTTCAATTGATTTTCAATATTTAGAATTGATAATTGAATAGCCTGAATTTCAATCATATTTTATATATATAACATAATTTATTTTATACAAGATATAATATAAAAAATAAAATAGTATTATATAATAATATAAATAATTTATCTTTTAGTTAGTTAAAACTAATTAAACCTACCAAATCAATTGATTTAATTCAATTTTGAGTATTTTAGTTAATCACTTTAACTTGATTTATTCTATTGATTATATAAAAGGAAGTCAATTAATTTGATTTTTAAACTTATAGGACAGAATCGATCTCTTTTCATTATTCTCCCTCCATAAAATTATTGTTGATGTGTTTTCACTCTGGCAATTATTCTTGCTACTTTTGAGTGCATTTTTGCTTTGTATTCCTTATGCAAAATGCATATGCAGCACTTTGAGGATTCTGAAATATTGTTCATGATCATGTTTGGTTTCTATGAGCCTTGAAACAACCACATCTTGAAGATTTCTTAATTGACGATGATGGAATATTCTAAGTAATTAATTTCTTTGGCCATGATTAATATTCCAGAAGATCATCTAACCTTTCCCATCAAAAACTATAGTTTATACATAGAAAATTAAACTAAGCTATTCCTAAACTCTGATCTAAAGGCAAAGAAAGATTGACACCAATATTGGTTCTTATCCAAAAGTTATAATTGTAGATATAGCAAAACGAAAGGGGGACTTTACTATTTGATATAAATTTTTCGGTAGGTCCATATCCATCAAATATTTCAACTTACTTTCATGGCCCTGAACATGGTTACCAACAAAATATATTAAAGCTTATTTTCCTCATTTTCTCACCAACTCTTTGCACGTTTAGGACCAATAAGATTCCCATTTTGAGGGCTCACAGGCTGCACTTCATTGAAATTAAAGCAATAAGTAATTGGATTGAATGAAAGTGCTCTTTGTGGATCATCATAGATGATATACATATATATAAATATGTGTGTGTGTATATATATATATATTATTGGTCCTACTTTGCGAAAATGGAAATTAAGCATGCATGACACATGCATGACGTTTCTTCCACATATTTACAGAAGCCAGGAAGATGAAAAAAACTTGGCCATATAACAAAACTAAAAAAATTTGAATTAAAACATCTCGATATCAGAATCAAATGCTTAAAAATTAGAAAGTTGACAGGGTCAGCAAGTAATTAATTCATTTATAGAATGTTTTACTTGGCAGTAGCTTTTGTATATGCATGGTGAATGGATAATATCTTTATAATATTCAACTTGATAGAATTTGACATAGGACCGCTTCGAGGCAACTTTATTCTAGGCTCTCGCACCCTTGTCTTCCTAGAAAGTGCAGGACGCATCGTATTCACTCTTCAGCACTCATTTAAATATTGGCTCTAATCAGTTGGGAATCTGAAACAGTTCAAGTTGGATAATCTTGTTTACTTGTCCTAGCTATCTACCCCTGAAAGCAGCAGCAAACATCTAGTTTACTCGATACATATCTGATATTAATATACTTAATGTTTTTTTAAGTTGTATTATATATTTAAAAAAAATATATATTATTCTGATGCTCATGTGAGATATATTTGTTGAACATGAGTACTTAATTACTGCATCAACATCAGTAAAATTTATGACCAATGGAGAGCAAACAAGTAATCAATACCAACATGTGGGATCCGAGCAACCCTTTTTCTTTGTTGATAGAATCTTTTCCAAATTCAGCCTTAAAGCTTTTGCTTAGAGATAACAACATAACCAGTTTTCTTTGCAAAGAATGGCAGTGCATGTGAGAGCACATGAAGTGATTAAGAAGCTACCGTAAACTTTGAGATGGACTTCCATTAATCACACAAAGAACTTCAATTTTGTAGTTTATTTTAATTATTTTTTCTGTTCTTATCTTTCTTACTTAGAATTATATACTCAGAATCTTTTTGTTTTTAGAAAAGGGAATATCAGCTTTAACATAAATCCACAAATATCTAATACTGTTCGCAATTGAAGATATTCTATTTACTTTTTTAATCCTTTTCAAGTGTAATTCTAAGCGACAGCTAAGAGTCAAAAGCTGATATCTGCAAAATATGTATTTCCTTTAACGTTAGGAATCATCACTAGGAAAATGGGGTCAACCCAAACGAGAAACTGATTAATTTTGGGTTATCCATGGTTTTCAAAGTTCAAAACCTTGGACCCGCTCAGGTTCCGGTATTACCATTTTTTAAGCAGTTTAACCATAAGCACTTAAATATTATCTGTGCAGAATGAAGTTCCTTCCATTAAAATAATTAATAATTGACCGGAAAAGAAAATTACCCAGTAATATGTTAAACTAGATGAATAATTGAAAGCAAGCAAATATCTTACCTTTTCTTTATTTTGTTTAAGCAAAATAGACAGCAAAAGGAAGCGTAAGCGATAGCGAAAGCGAAAAGAAAAAGAAAAGAGAAAAGAGAAAAAAATAAGTAATTAAATTTTATAATAATAAATTAAATTATCTTGGAGTTGTTTACATAATTTTTAATTTTGTGTTATATATCTTATAATAATTGATTTTTAATATTTTATGCAAAATAGGATCATATTTGATTTATATTCAAATTTAATCAAATTCATGCATGTTTAGACTAATTTTGATTTGGATTTTACTTATTTTAATAAATTTTATTTATTTATTTACATCTTTTAATTTTAAATTTATATTTCAATTTTTTAAAAGTAAATAGATATTTTAATTAATCTCATTAACATAAAATAAAAACTAAAAAAACAAAAAATATATCATTGATAAATATAATATAATTTTTCATTATAATTATTTCTAACAAGTTTAGTGTGAATCAATTTTAAACAATGATGATAAAAAAATATTGTCAGTGTGCTATTATTAATTAATTATCATTTAATTATATTATAATCTTTAATTTTATATATTTTTGATAAATTGGAATGAGTAAGGATACTTGAAATTGATCTAAACTTATATGCCAACTCTAACCCACTCTTAACCACTAAACCAAGAAATTACAAATTAAATTAAATGATTTAATTAAATCAATTTTCTCATGTTATGTTATCATTAATTAAAAATCATACAATGAACACTAATAGAAAAATAAATATCTGCAACGAAGTATGGGATTGCATAGCGGTATCCCTTCAATTGAAGGGGATTTTTAATTGCTTGCCACATGGAAATTTGTAATTACTTGATTTTTTTTCAATTTTATATTA